>WNWK01005229.1:0-124494 GCA_009830355.1 Cherax destructor | reverse complement strand
CTTATAAGTTAAATAACGTAGAACTTAGCCATACAGATTGCGAGAAGGACTTGGGGGTGATGGTAAGCAGCAACCTTATTTATTTAGACTTTAGTAAGGCTTTAGTAAGGCTTTTGATAGAGTACCGCACCAGAGACTGTTAAAGAAAGTGGCAGCTCATGGCATTGGGGGAAAAGTGCTGTCATGGATCGAGTCATGGCTCACCAATAGGAAGCAGAGAGTGTGCATAAATGGGGTTAAATCCGAATGGGGACTTGTAACAAGTGGTGTTCCACAGGGATCAGTCTTAGGCCCATTGTTATTTATAATATATATCAATGACCTTGATGAGGGAATTACTAGTGATATGAGCAAATTCGCCGACGACACGAAGATAGGTAGGATAATTGATTCAAACATAGATGTCATAGAACTTCAGGAAGATTTAGACAAACTTAATTCGTGGTCAGAAAAGTGGCAGATGCAGTTCAATGTAGATAAATGCAAGGTTCTGAAGCTCGGGAGTGTCCATAACCCAAGCACTTATAAGTTAAATAACGTAGAACTTAGCCATACAGATTGCGAGAAGGACTTGGGGTGATGGTAAGCAGCAACCTTAAACCAAGACAGCAATGCCTAAGCGTACGTAATAAGGCAAATAGATTACTGGGATTTATATCAAGAAGTGTTAGCAACAGAAGTCCAGAGGTTATATTACAGCTTTATACATCATTAGTAAGGCCTCACCTAGATTACGCAGCTCAGTTCTGGTCTCCATATTACAGAATGGACATAAATTCGTTAGAAAACATTCAGCGTAGAATGACTAAATTAATACATAGCATTAGAAATCTTCCTTACGAAGAAAGATTGAAGACCCTAAAATTACATTCACTTGTAAGACGTAGAATGAGGGAGACATGATCGAGGTATACAAGTGGAAAATGGGGATATAAATAAGGTCTTGAGGGTATCTCTCAAGAGAGAACCCGCAATAATGGATTCAAGTTAGATAAGTTTAGATTTAGAAAGGATATAGGAAAGTATTGGTTTGGAAATAGGGTAGTTGATGAGTGGAACAGTCTGCCTAGTAGGGTTATTGAAGCTAGGACCTTGGGTAGTTTCAAATTTAGGTTGGATACATTCATGAGTGAGAGGGGTTGGATTTGAGTGGGACTCGCGCATGAGTGGGTAGAATTGTCAAAGCTTATTTCTTGGGTAGCATTGAAAATTGGGTTGAGCAAATATTCTGTTTGTGGGACGGATTGTGAAGGACCTGCCTAGTATGGGCCAACAGGCCTGCTGCAGTGTTCCTCCTTTCTTATGTTCTTATGTTCTTAAGTCCATGGTTGAGAGGAATATAATAGAATCATGTTTCATTAAAAGCAGTTTTGAAAATAATATGAATATTTCTTTTAGTTTATATAAATTGGATTCTTTTATAATTAATAAAATTTGGGAAGAATTTAATGATAAATTGGACTAATCTTAATTCTTGGGAAGAGTTTCAGGTCCTTTCTTGTTTTCCTCTTCACAGAGTCGTGAGATGTTACGCTACTGTGAGGTGTAGTCTTTGTTAGTGTGATGTGACTGTAGTGTATATCACCTTATATAAGTCCTCTTGTCATTTCCTTTTATAGTTCTTGATAATGTGAGTATCACATAACTTAATTTTATTTTTCATAGTGGTTGTCTTATATATATATATATATATATATATATATATATATATATATATATATATATATATATATATATATATATATATATATATATATATATATATATATATATATATATATATATATATATGTCGTGCCGATTAGGTAAAACTGGTCAATTAGCAAGAACTCATTTAAAATTAAGTCCTTTCTAAAAATTTCTCTTATACGTTTAAAGATATATTTTTTTCATTTATGTTAATGTAAAAATTTATAATTTTGTACCAAGAGAAACTTTGAAAACCTACCTAACCTTATTATAACAAGCGCAATTTAATTTAGCCTAACCCAACTAAATATATTTTAGATACGTTAACATTAATTTAATAATAAACAAACACAATGAAATATATTTTTTTCGTTAGGTTCAGAATGATTTTGGCGAAATTATTGCATACACAAATTTTCGCTTGTCTTATATGGCAAGAAGAGCATTGCTATTTAAGCCAATATCGCAAGTTTTACCTAATCGGCACGACATATATATATATATATATATATATATTATATATATATATATATATATATATATATATATATATATATATATATATATATATATATATATATATATATTTATATAAATATATATATATATATATATATATATATATTTATATAATATATATATATATATATATATATATATATATATATATATATATATATATATATATATATATATATATATATGTACATCAAACATCTGTGACACCAAATAAACATTAGAACAGCATGAAACAAATTACATAAATATACAAATTCATATATAAACTACAATAATATTAAACACGTCATTCAAACAATTAAAGGCAGGAGCAAAATAATTAAAAAAAAAGTCACTGAAAAAATGACACCCCCCCCCTTGTAAAAAAAATTCCCAATAGAAAATTACCTTATTTAAAAAAAACAAGAAAATAGATGATGATAATAATAACAATTATAATAATAGACTAGTAAATAATAACAATAAGACTGGTAAATAATAATACATGGAGTAGTCTAGTAAATAATAATATATGGAGTAGTCTAGTAAATAATACATGGAGTAGTCTAGTAAATAATAACAGACTAGTAGAAAATAATAATAGATTAGTAATAATAATAGTCTAAATAATAATAATAATAATAATATTTAAATTGCTGACTGAGTATTTTTTAAAACTAAGAAAGGCTAGTCAAAGTTAGGCTAGATCAGGCTAGGCTGTGGTTGCAGGGGTCGAGACATAGCTCCTGGCCCCGCCTCTTCACTGATCACTAGTAGGTCCTCTCTCTCCCTGCTCCATGAGCCTTATCATATCTCATCTTAAAACTATCTATGGTTCCTGCTTCCACTACATCGCTTGAAAGACTATTACACTTCTTGACAACTCTATGACTAAATAAATACTTCCTAACATCTCTTTGACTCATCTGAGTCTTCAATTTCCAATTGTGGCCTCTTGTTTCTGTGTCCCATCTCTGGAACATCCTGTCTCTGTCCACCATGTCAATTCCTCGCAGTATTTTGTATGTCATTATAATGTCTCCCCTAACCCTCCTGTCCTCCAGTGTAGTCAGGCCGATTTCCCTTAACCTTTCTTTGTAGGACACTTCCCTTAGCTCTGGAACTAGCCTTGTTGCAAACCTTTGCACTTTCACTAATTTCTTGACGTGCTTGACCAGGTGTGTAAGTAGAAGTAGCAAGATATACCTGTTATCCAGCATGTTTATGAGACAGAAAAGAGGGACACCAGCAATCCTACCATCATGTAAAACAATTACAGGCTTCTGTTTAACACTCACTTGGCAGGACGGTAGTACCTCCCTGGGTGGTTGCTGTCTACCAACCTACTACCTACCTTCTCTTTTGAAAATTTTAGTTTTATTCTCTACGAGTTTAAAACATCCTTCCTTTATAACTGTCCTGTAACATTTGGAGGTCAATGAACCAGTCCTGAATGATAAATGAGGCACGGCCATACAGTCAAACCCTAGAATTCACATGCTTTAATTATTCAATTGTTTTACTAAAGGCCATTTTAGGAATAGCTTCAATTATTCAGTTTTTCTTTGTGGTTATTGTCATTTTTGTTTGGCACATGACTCCTAAATTGAAAACTAACCATACAGTTTCATTTAAAAATGTGCACATATTTTCTTATGAATGTTAATGTTAAACTGATTAGTGCAATACTTAAAGAAATGTGCCCCCAAAAAAAAAAAAAATATATTGAAACAATTCTGACATGCAAAATTACACAGCCTGGTTGATCAAGTCCTGATCCACTGCTAGGCTTGGTCACGGACCGGGCCGCGGGGGTTTCGACCTCCAAAACATCCTCCAGGTATCACTACTGTATTGCCTACCCATCACTACTGTATTGCCTACCCATCACTACTATACTGCCCTCCTATCACTACTGTATTGCCTCCCCATCACTACTATATATTTGTAAATAATATTTGAAAACAATAAAATATTTGAAAATAATAAAACGTAAAATGTAAAACGATGCCAAGATTCATCGATCAATCTGTCTTACTAGTAAAACTAAAATACAAATAAATTAGTAAATACTAGTACATAATTAAATACAAATAATAAAATGACAGTAAATAATAAAATAAAAATATTTGTAAATAATAAAATATAAATAAATATTAAAATATTAATAAATACAATAAAATAGTGATGGTTGTGGCAATACAGTAGTGATGGTTGTGGCAATACAGTAGTGATGGTTGTGGCAATACAGTAGTGATGGTTGTGGAAATACAGTAGTGATGGTTGTGGCAATACAGTAGTGATGGTTGTGGAAATACGGTAGTGATGGTTGTGGCAATACAGTAGTGATGGTTGTGGCAATACAGTAGTGATGGTTGTGGCAATACAGTAGTGATGGTTGTGGCAATACAGTAGTGATGGTTATGGAAATACGGTAGTGATGGGAAGGCAATACAGTAGTGATAGGGTAGGCAATACAATGTTTCTTAGCCGCTAGGCGGCAATACAGTGATGATGGGGGAGGCAATGCAACAGTGATAGGGAGGCAATACAACAGTGATAGGGAGGCAATACAATAGTGATGGGGAGGCAACACAATAGTGATGGGGAGGCAATACAATAGTGATGGGGAGGCAATACAATAGTGATGGGAGGCAATACAATAGTGATGGGAGGCAATATAATAGTGATAGCAGGCAATACAATAGTGATGGGGGAGGCAATACAAGTGATGGGTAGGTAATACAATAGTAATGGGAGGCAATACAATAGTGATAGGGAGGCAATACAATAATGATGGGGAGGAACACAATATCGATGGGAAGGCAACACAGTAATGATGGAGAAGGCAATACAGTAGTGATGGGGAGAAAATACAATAATGGTGGAGGAGGCAATACAATAGTGATGGGGAGGCAACACAATAGTGATGTGGAGACAACACAGTAGTGATGGGGAGGCAAAACAGCAGTGATGGGGAGGCAATACAATAGTGACGGGGGAAGCAATACAGCAGTGATACGAGAGGCAATACAATGTTTCTCAGCCGCGAGTGGCAATACAGTACTGATGGGGGAGGCAATACAATGTTTCTCAGCAGATAGGCGGCAATACAGTAGTGATTTGGGAGGCATTACAATGTTTCTCTGCCGCTAGGCAGCAATACAGTTGTGATGGTTGCGGCAACACAGCAGTGATGGGAAATGCAATATATTAGTGATGAGGGAGGCAATACAGTAGTGATGGGGAGACAATACAATGTTTCTCAGCCGCTAGGCGGCAATACAGTAATCATGGTTGCGGCAACACAGAAGTGATGGGAGACGCAATATATTAGTGATGAGGGAAGCAATACAGTAGTGATGGGAGAGGCAATACAATGTTTCTCAGCCGCTAGAAGGCAATACAGTAGTGATGGGGGAGACAATACAATGTTTCTCAGCCGCTAGGCTATGGAGATGAGACGCCGTCATCAAAGGCCTCGCTCACACGAGACATCCAGGGAGAAAATTGCTTTTGAATATGCAGCTTCCCACAGGTAATAGTTTTACGTGTGGCTCGCTTTAACCTCGCCTCTCCGCTCGCCCACTTATTGAAGCGAATATTCAAAGGCAGCCTTGAGGAAAACCCAGGGTGGCTGGCGTAAATGGTTAATGAATTAGAAGGTGGCGAAGAGCAGTGAGGAAAACCCAGGGTGGTTGGCGTAAATTGTTAATGAATTAGATGGTGGCGAAGAGGCCACAAGTTCCTGCTACTCGTTATGATTTGATGCAGAGAGCGCTAACATGGTCTTAACTTTGAGTTATTATCGTAATGGCAAGGTTGTGAGAACTTGCCACTTATGTATGATGGGTGTTAGGTTAGTGTGAGAGAATAACACCAGACTAACACGTTACTACACAGAATGGGAGGAACATGTTGCTACTGGTGCTGGTGCTGCTGCTGATGTTGATACTGCTACTGGTGCTGGTGCTGGTGCTGATGCTGATGCTGCCACTGTTGATGGTGCTACTACTGTTGTTAAGTGCTACTACTGCTGTTAAGTGCTAGTACTGCTGCAGGTACTGCAACTGTTGTTGCTGTTGCTGGTGCTGCCACTGTTGATGGTGCTACTACTGTTGTTAAGTGCTACTACTGCTGTTAAGTGCTAGTACTGCTGCAGGTACTGCTACTGTTGTTGCTGTTGCTGGTGCTGCTACATGATCACACAAAAGCTAAACTCCATAAACAAACTAAACCACAACAGCTAGGCTACATGATCAAACAAAAACAAAAGATAAGCTACATGATCAAACAAAAACACATAAAAGCTAAGCTACATGATCAAACAAAAGCATAAAAGCTAGGCTACATGATCAAACAATAACAAGCTAGACTATATGACCAAACAAAACCACAAAAGCTAGGTTACATGACCAAACCACGTAAAAGCTAGGCTACATGGCCAAACAAAACACAAAAGCTAGATTACACGATCAAACAAAAAAAGCTAGGCTACATGATCAAACAAAACACTCAAAAGCTAGGCTACATTATCAAACAAAAGCACACAAAACCTAGGCTACATGATCAAATAAAACACTCAAAAGCTAGGCTACATGATCAAACAAAACACTCAAAAGCTAGGCTACATTATCAAACAAAAGCACACAAAACCTAGGCTACATGATCAAACAAAACACTCAATAGCTAGGCTACATGATCAAACAAAAACACATAAAAGCTAGGCTACACCATCAAACAAAAAACGCATCAGTATTATGCGTTTGCCTCATTCTTTTTTTATATTATCATGAAGGAGACATTATCCACGCCATCATTTTTCCCCTATTTTCCTGGGTTTAAAAATGTTAATGAGCGTTTGAACCACGAGGGAAGAAAAAAAACATTTTTTTCATAGATACCCAAATGATGGTCATTTTTTTTGGTTGGCGATTACTGGTACTGAGAGGAAATGTAACATTTTCTGATAGACTTTTATCTTACTGAGGATATTTGAAGCGATAATATGCACAATAATGTTTGGCTGTGAGAGTTACCAATAGTGGATATTGGTATATTGACCTTTACTCGTCTCTTTGTACTCTGCCTGTTTGTACTTTCTATTTGTACTCACACATCTGTACTTTCTATCTGTACTCACCTATTTGTATTTACCTATTTGTACTCTCGTATTTGTACTCATACGTATTGTGAACGTTGGGGTGGTATCTCAGCTCCTGGCCCTGCCTCTAAACTTTCCGCTTCTCAGATTTACTCCCCCCTGCCATAGCCTCGTGGGCTATGGGGGGGAGTGAGTAAATCTATGTATGGAGTCTGCCTCCACCACTTCTTAGTACAGGTCATTTCATTTCCTGACAATAGTAATGCTGAAGAAATTCTTCCTGACATCTAGCTTTACCCTCGTGCACCCGTTCACCGCTTCTCAAGGAG
Organism: Cherax destructor; assembly: GCA_009830355.1. Classification (NCBI taxonomy): domain Eukaryota; kingdom Metazoa; phylum Arthropoda; class Malacostraca; order Decapoda; family Parastacidae; genus Cherax; species Cherax destructor. The sequence goes on along the minus strand of WNWK01005229.1, from coordinate 116,874 downwards.
TCTATCTATCCCTGTGTATTTTGTATGTTATTATCATATCTCCCCTTGTTATACTATCCACTAGCAGTTGTCCTGAATGAGCTAGTGAAGGGTGAGACGCAGCTTACGGAAATCATATGGTGTAATAGTGTAAGACACCAGAGTTAAATATTCCAGCCTGACTGAAGTTACAGCCTCTCCTGTCAGCTATGAGATGTAATGTTTGTGAATATACCATCAGTTTGTGTATGTGCACGCACGCACGCACACACACGATCAGTTTGAACAAGCTGTGTGTGTTTTGTGTGTGTTTTGTGTGTGTGTTTGTGTGTGTGTTTTGTGTGTGTTTTGTGTGTGTGTGTTTTGTATTTTTTTTGTGTGTATGCCACATTCTCATAATTCTGATGTATTTTCACACCCAAAGGTATATATATTTTAAACATACGTATTTACATGTTTCAAATAACAATGAAAGTTTTTTCCGAAAATTAAATTGAATAAAGTGGAACTTGATCTCTGAGGTGATGACAGTGAGTCATTTTATTAAAAAAAAAAAAAAAACTTCGGCCGAAAATGTTAAATTTTGTAAATATGTGAATATTGATACATATAAATGTTTAATTAAGACTGAAAGCTGACGATTAATATAATGTTTTAAATTAAAAAAAAAAGCGTCCACAATATAGCTCCCACTTCAACACAATGCTCACATGTTTGCTAGGCATCACATTGTGCTTAATATGAATCCATGCGGGTTTAGCGCTCGCTTAGTGAAGATGATAATAATAATAATAATAATAATAATAATAATAATAGTAATACTAATAATAATAAAATTAATACTTCATATAAGCGGTTTATCGTTTTTCATGAGGCTTTTATGTATTTGTAGCTGTTACATATACGACTTCGGTTACAATAATTGTTACGCATATTTGGAAAAAGAGGTCATACTTAGTGCGTCAGGGTTAAGCGCTTTAACTACACGAGTCATGCTAACTACACAAGAGTCATTAAGGCTAATACGCGAGCGTAATTAAGGCTAACTACTACAAGAGGGTCATTAAGGTTAACTACACGAGGGTCAGTTTAATGCTCTCCCATAAATACAACGGCAATAATAATAATAACAATAATAATATCAACAACAATAATGTCAATAATAATAATAATATAATACTTGGTGTAATTAAGAACTATTGATAACACGACAGTCACTAATAACCATTAACTACAACTGGGTCATTAATGCTGTAATCAACCACGACCTTAAACATCAATGACAACTTCCATTACTATATGAGGAAGCACTAAACTCGTAGGGGGTTATACGGCGCCTGGGGAATGGGAGAGAATCAGAGATGCAGAGGCAGGGCAGCAGCAACAAGTCAGTGGATCAAGAGCCCTACACCAGGATCATTCAGTACAAGTCAATAATTTCTCCCAGTATCAGTGAACGGAGGATCGAGGCTCCACTACGGGTTTAGCGCCTCATGCAAAGGAATAAATGCATACATATAGTAAACTCTTCTAATAAAGCTACTCTATATAGTGCAATTTTTTTGAAAATACAATTAAAAGAATCCATCCAAAATTGGATAGGCTTTTTCACGCGCTGTTCAATTTTGAACATTCGGTTTTTTTCAATTGCATTTTCAAAAAGAAAGAAAAATCGCAGTATGTAAAGGAGCGATAAAAGCGAAGCTACTGTAAACAAATGAATAAATAAATTAGAATCTGCTTAAAACAACAATAAAATGTACTAAGCTTCTTATAGTTTAGGGACGTGTCTACGCTTTCAGTAAGTCGGTGATGCTAAGGCCTCTTGATCCAAGGTACTGGAGCCATCCTCCCCTTCCTCGGATCAAAGTTTACTGCCTCCCATTTGTGGATACATGGCTGAGTAAACAAGTGTTAGTGTAAAAGTAATAAAGCAATCTTTTTTTTTTTTTTGGCGTCATTAAAGGTTAATCTCTGCTACTGCCTCCCGTGTCCCAGGAGCTGGAGGCCCCTACAGTTTTAGCCGTTTTCCATAATAATAATAATAATAATAATAATAATAATAATAATAATAATAATAATAATAATAATAATATTTATAATAATAATAATAATAATAATAATAATAATAATAATAATAATAATAATAATAATAATAATCTCATTAATAAATTCTGGAAGGCAGACATGGTTTTAAGATGTTTGACACAGTTTATATACACCGAGATGCATATCTTTTATAGTATATATACTGAGTGTGTATAATACACTTGTCATAACTGGCTTGAGAAAAAAGTAATGAGGGGAGAACCTATATTTAAATATAGCTAAAAAAAAAGCTCTTCTTACCGAATAAGACAAACGAAAATATGTGTATGCAATAATTTGTGTATGTAAAATATTTGTATGCATATATGTGTATGCAATAATTTCGTTAGGTAAGTTTTCTAAGGTTCTTTTGGTACAAAATTATTAAATTTTTACGTTAACATGCTCTAATAATCCCACTTACAGGTTATACTTGTGAAGAATTAAGAGAACCAAGGCAAGAATCAGCACAAGTTCCTCTTGCCTTACTTAATATAACATGCTGTATCCTATTCCTGCGGTTCCAATAACTCTCTCAACTCACCACAAGGTAACGTAAATTGTTTAGAAAATCTACAAGTTGAAGAATGAGACACTTGTGCAACATTTGGGAATACTGTGGAAACGTTTCCCCAGCCACCGGCTTCTTCAGTCCAACACACAACGGTGGAAGATGAGGAGTGTGAGGTAATTACTACCTCAGCTTAGAGTTGATGTGTCCCTTAGCTCGGTTGGTAGCGCACTCCGCTCACACACTGAGGTCCGTGGTTCAATCCCTGGTACGGGTGGAAACATTAGGATGTGTTTCCTTAAACCTGCTGTCCCTGTTCATCTAGTAGTAAATACGTTTCTGGGTGTTAGCCGACTGGTGTGGGTCGCATCCTGGGGACAAAATTAACCTAATTTGCCCGAAATGCTCTGCATAAGGGGCTTTCTATGTCACTGTTGTCAGCTGTGATCTGTATACACTGTACATGTAGAAATAAAGATTATTATTATTATCATCAACATCAGTCTTGAGACTGATGGACTGAACACATTGACTCCAGGATGAGGGACTGATTACCTCAAACTCCTCCTCATCTTCCACCGTTCTTGGTAATGGACTGGCTGGAGAAACGTTTTCATAATGAAGTTTTCCAAATGTTGCACAAGTGTCTCATTCGCCACCACAAGGTGCTCTCCCGCCCCATCACATGTCTCCAGGGATCACACTTATCCTCTCAATCTCCTCTCAAGCAGAAATAAAGGTGTTCAAACTCAGAGCAAAGATCATCACGTCTTTCCTGATGCTGCCTCAAGCCACACTGCACCGGGAAGTGTCTGACGCACTCCCAGCATCCCACACTGCACCGGGAAGTGTCTGACGCACTCCCAGCATCCCACACTGCACCGGGAAGTGTCTGACGCACTCCCAGCATCCCACACTGCACCGGGAAGTCTGACGCACTCCCAGCATCCCACACTGCACCGGGAAGTGTCTGACGCACTCCCAGCATCCCACACTGCACCGGGAAGTGTCTGACGCACTCCCAGCATCCCACACTGCACCGGGAAGTGTCTGACGCACTCCCAGCATCCCACACTGCACCGGGAAGTGTCTGACGCACTCCCAGCATCCCACACTGCACCGGGAAGTGTCTGACGCACTCCCAGCATCCCACACTGCACCGGGAAGTGTCTGACGCACTCCCAGCATCCTAAGACACAAATACTCCACCCAGGTTTTTACAGCTAAAAGGCGTCTTCAAATTTCCCAAAAATTCTACGGAAATCACCCGCCCACTACTGATTCACCATATACTGCTAGTGGTACCTCGATATTCGAACTTAATCCATTCCAGGAGGCTGTTTGAATAGTGAATTGTACGAATATTGAATCAATTTTTCCCAATTATAAAACATTTTAAGTGAAAATATTGCTTATTTAAACCTGTATATTTGCATGCATAAAATCATACATGAAAACTATAAAAATAATAAATGCATGAAATAAATGAAAATTTAACTGCACTTTACCTTTACTAAGGAGTGCTGATGGCCTAAGAGGGAGATGGAGAGATGTTTGGAAAGTGTGTCACCTTCCATAAAAACATCAGCCTCGTCTCTGTTAGCACTGGAAGCCTCCCCATGCGTTACTACACTATGAACCCCACTTCTCTTATTAAACCTATCAAACCAGCCCCCAAACTGTCTTAAATTCATCACTTTCAGCATTGTTTCCCTGGATGTCTCGCCTAAGATCACTATATAACTGCTTTGCTTTTTCACAAATTATTGTTTCTGAAACAGTCACCAGCTAACTGTTTTTCGTTAATGCACACTAACAAATGTTTTTTCCAATCATCTGTGACCTTTTCACAACAAATTTCACTCCTTTCGCCACATCAGCCCCTTTTATAGCCTCATTATTTTTCAATATGGACGATATGGTGGATTTCGCCATACCATATTGAGTGGCCAGGTCAGACACTTAGCAATGAGTTCTTTTTTCACTTTAAGTGTTCTCACTGCTTTCCTTTTAGGCTTGTTTGGATCACTTCTCTTTTTTGGGGGCCATGATTACTTATTTTCAATGAAAAATATTAAAAAAAAAAACACAGAACAATAAAAATAAAAAGTTTCACGGAGCTTGTACATACAATGCTTAACGAACGAAACTTGAGGAGACACTGAGCGCGTGGTGCTTCGTTTGCGTCGTACGTGTCCAGATAAACCGTTTTGCTTAGGCTGAATATCAGGGTAACGTCCGAATACAGAGCCAAATTTTTCTCGAAAAAGTTGGGCAAATATCGAGTTGTACTAATATAGGGGCGTACGAATAGTGAGGTTCCACTGTACAGTGTTTGACTGGAGGCAGCCTAGTCCCTGGACCCATTATGTACCTCTACTACCGCCCACAGGATGAATACGGGGTACATAATAAAGATGTTAAACTGTTTGATTGGGTTAAGCTCTAGCTCTTGGGTCTCTTTAATGTGTTGATCAAGTGGTCAACAGCTACTGTGTATTCTTAGGGTATTACTCTATAGTTCCTGGGCCTTTTCAAGGTGTTAAGGAACAGGTAATAGGCTGCCTGAGCGTCAACATCAGCTGGAGTTCAGTGTTCTCCAACTCACAAATCTCCTGAGAGCATAATTTAAATAAAACATGCTCTCTAAACTGCATTTTAAGGTGAAAATCAAGGCAAATTTTAACATTTTCTGAGGTCGAAACCTTGATATTTTAAAATATTTCCAAGATTTTGAGGTTTTTCAATTATTTTTAGGAAGTTCATTTTTTCCACTGACATTTTTTTTACTTTAAAGCATTATTTTAAAGCAAAAGTACTTAGATGTGTTGAGGGAGTTTTTTTCTACAGCTCTTCTGCTTGTTGAAGGTTTTAAGATACACCTACTACGCCTGTAACAAGCACTGAGGTGCAGGTCTCTGGTGTTATGTGCTAGTGGGAGAGAACATCACTAGGAGGGATCAGCGAGCCAAACAAGTCATAATTTTATTCATGGGGGAAGCGCTAAACCCCTGAGGTCATACAACTCCCGAGGAATGGAAGGTAATCATCAAAGAGAAGGGCGGTGGGATGATGCTCTGTTTTTTTGAATGAAGATCACTTGACCATCATCAAAGCACACCCCTGGAGGAGCTTCTGCTGGCTACACTGTTATATATCTATATAATGTTTAGAGAAACAATTAAATTTTGCTTTGATGTTATAATGCTTTGTGGCCCCTGGCTGCTACTGCGTATGAATGCACGATTATTTATGCTATATGTATGTAACTGCATGCGTCAAACTAGAAAATACAGTATACAAGTGATACTCAGGTTACAATACAGTTGTATAAGGGGACGTAATAGTATAAAACATACTCACATACGATTAAATTGAAGCTTTTATGATTATGTTTTGAGTGAATATTAATATATATATATATATATATATATATATATATATATATATATATATATATATATATATATATATATATATATATATATATATATATATATATATATTCTAATTTACCAAATGATTGTTGAAAGGCTGGTGTGAGGGAAGGTTGACTGGGGTGAAGAAAGGAAGCATGGGGGTGAGGGAAGGTAGGCTGGGGTGAGGGAGGGAGGGCAGGAGTGAGGGAGGGAAGGTAGGGGTGAAAGAGGGAAGTCATTGGTGAGGGAGGGTAGGCTGGGGTGAGGGAGGGAAGGCAGAGTGAGGGAGCAACAAGGAACATACACAGCAGACTAAGCCAGACAGCAGCATCAGTAGTGCAGCAGCCCTGGAAGGCAGAGTATCGTCCACCTCCGCTCCACTCTCGCCCACTCGCACCTGCCCTATTTAACTCATTTCCAAACTCAAATACACTCAATGTGATCAGTGCTTGAAAACTGCCACAGTGTTGAATAACCATGACAAATTCTTCTCGATCAAGTTATCAATTAGTATCCAGTACAAGAACTAAGGAATTTATAATGAAGCAAACCTTTGCTTAACAACTTAAAAAAAATACATTTAAAACCAGTGTTTCCTCATGGACAAAACACCATCACTCATATATGTCTGGTGTAGTTATATACAAACGTTAATGCTTCACTATTTATACGTTTTTTTATAGATATACTAAAAATTGCACACTAATTAGCTTGAATAGAGTGTACAGCCTATCTTGTTTTGATTGTAATAATAATAACTAATAATATAGTCTATCTAAGCGGTACTATTTATACTTCACTAAGTCTTGTACTACAGCCTATCAGAATTAATAATTCCTCGTTAATAGGCTAGCACTACAGTCTATCAGAACCAGTAATTCCTTGCTACAGCCTATCAAAACATTACGGAAATTCAACAAATAGAATTATCAAAGCTTATTTCTTGGGTAGCATTGAAAATGTTTAATCTTTGTGACAAATGAGCTCGTTCTATATTTTTTTTTTCAACTCAGTTGTAGAACGTCCAAAAAAAATTGTGATGCGAAAACCTACAAAGAGTAATACCTCACGCTGTACTTCAGTAGGCCTACACGATGCACTTTCCTCTTGAGTAGCCTATATATACTTTCAGGTCTTGAGTTGCCTGCATGACCAGCTTTTCTCTGAGTAGGCATAAAGGACAAGCTATTTTTAGTAGGCCTACAAGACAAGCTATTTTGAGGCCTACAGGACAAGCTTCAGAGTAGGCCTACATGACAATTTATTCCTCCAGATGGGCTAACAGCAAAAGTTCTGAGTAGGCCTACATTACGCTTTTCCTCTGGGCTTACATGACAAGGTTTTCCTCTGAATAAGCCTACAATACAAGTTTTACCTCTGAGTAGACCTAAAGGACAACTTTTTCCTCTGAGTAGGCCTACAAGAGCAGGCTTTCATTAGAGCTTTCAACGTCAGGTAAGTTCATATATAATTATCATGTCTAATTTATTATAATAATAGTGATTATAACGATTATTATTTTCTCGCAGCTAACCCTTCCTTTGCGGTTCCTTGATGCTGGGCAAGTGCTCTTGATCCAAAGAATAGGAGTAACACATTTTTTTCCTATCAAACCTGACTGATTCCCATTATCCAGGCGCTGTTTATCACCTGAGAGTTTAGAGCTTTATAGAAATATAATAAAGCAATAATAATAAGTATAAATAATAGAAATAATAATAACTAATAAAATAATAATAATAACTAATAAAATAATGATAATGACAGTAAAATAATAATAATAAGATAATGTTAATAAGAAAATAACATAATAATAACTATAATAATAATAACAAATAATAAAATATTAGTAAGATAGCAATTGTAATAATAACTATAATAATAATAATGTCATAATTCAAATGCTTAATTAAATGTCAAGGTGTCAGGTGTCGTAAGAAGTGTCAAGTATCTTAATTAATTACGAGTCAGAAGCTGTACACCTTCACTCCAGCGCTGCGCTCTTTATTAATTTCAACCATTCTGGGTGTTCAACCATAATGTTAGCGCTGTATGACCCTAGTAGGTTTAGCGCTTCCTTTTGATTATAATAATCAACTATACTGTATGATTTTACAACCATTCTGGGTGGTTTTCAACCATACTATGGTTTTACAACCATTTTGGGTGGTTTTCAACCATACTATGGTTTTACAACCATTCTGGGTGGTTTTCAACCATACTATGGTTTTACAACCATTCTGGATGATTTTCAACCATTCTGGATGATTTTCAACTATTCTGGATGGTTTTCAACCATACTATGGTTTTACAACCATTCTGGATGATTTTCAACCATTCTGGATGGTTTTCAACCATACTATGGTTTTTACAACCATTCTGGATGGTTTTCAACCATACTATGGTTTTACAACCATTCTGGATGATTTTCAACCATTCTGGATGGTTTTCAACCATTTTTTATTTTTCAATAATTCTGTATGGTTTTAGAATAATTCTGTATGTTTTTTCAACCATTCTGTGTTTTTTGAACATTGTGTATGGTTTTAAACTATTTTATATTTTCAACTATTGTGTCTGGTTTTTAGCCTTTCTGTATGTATGTTTTTTGAACATTCTGTCGTTTTCAATAATTCTGTATAGTTTTCAACAAATCTGTATGGGTTTTCAACCATTCCGTATAGTTTTTTAAATATTTTGTATGTTTTTTCAACAGTTCTGTATAGTTTTCAACCATTCTCTTTGGTTTTCAATAATTTGTGTGGTTTTCAATCAATCCCAACGGGTTTAGAACTTTTATCGTGATGATGATGACGATGATGATGATGATAATAATAATAATAATAATAATAATAATAATAATAATAATAATAATAATAATAATAAAAATAACAATAATAATAATAATCAAGAAGGCTTCAAATATCACTGGGCTAAAGAAAATTGCTGGATTCCCCCCTCCCCCCAAAAAAAAAATTAACCTATCTATGCATATGAAATTCTCTGTATATTAAAATGTCCTGAAGGAGCGTGCCTTGAAGAAGGTGCCAGGGAAGATATCTACATGGATGACTACCAATAAACTCACTCGTTATGTTGACAAGACCTTCTACATGATGTTTAGGAACAGACTTGCGAGCGTCCAACTAGTTATAATGACGTTTGTTACATTGATAGCTGTTTAAACTTTAACTCACCAACACATAATCAAGGTCTCCAAATTAGTAGACATTATTTCTCTCCTAAGGTACATAATTTTTAAAGAGGTGGACCGGTAAGCCAGCAGAAGGCCTCGGTCAGATGACCAAAAGCTCCAGCGCCAGGAAACACTTATCCTGACAAACCTAACCTAACCTATGTACCTCAAACAGCGCTACTTAACGTTATACTCTTTAATATATCTTTACATTACCTATGGTATTTGTGCCTGGAAATCTATACCAAATCACCTAAAGCCATTAATAACTTAACATAAAGAGGCTGTACAAATGATTGTCCAATCTAGTGCCAGACAACACACCCACTCTTCAATGAAAAATTTAAACGTACTCAATATATAAAACACTGACTCGTACTACTGTGCATACTATATATATATATACATTACAGTCAGTTCATATATAAATCCTCTCTGAGACTTCTTTGTTAGCTTCAACAGAACTCATAGACATAATACAAGACACAAAAATCTCTTTGATATCCCCTGTGTTCGACTCAACCTGTGTAAAAAACTCATTACATAAAAGGTCTTAGAATTTGGAACTCTCTTCCTGAAGATTTCAAAGGTTCCCTATCAGCCAACCACTTCAAAGCTACGGTTAAAAAGCACCTCTTTACCTTAATGTGATTCTCAACCATATACTGTGTCAAACAAACCATGAAGGTGTCCCGTAGCTCAGTTGGTAGCGCACTCAGTTCGCTAAGTGTGCGGGGTTCAATCCCCGTTGGGGGTTGAAATGTTGGGCATGTTACCTTACACCTGCTGCCCCTGTTCACCTAGCAGTAAGTAGGTACCTGGGTATTAGCCAGCTGTTGTGGGTGGCATCCTGGGGGGTGGTAGTATACCTTAGATAGGTCTGGGCTTTGAATGAGCTAAAGTAGGATAACAGCTGTTAGTACGCAAAATTGATTTCCGTAAAAAAAACAAAAACACTTTTCATCCAATCCCCTCCCTGTACTTCTTGTTTCAGCTTTTTTTTCTACTCCCATATATTGTATGATAGGCTGCAATCCCTTCTTTCAAACTTGACTGTTGTTCTGATAATCTTACGTGGTATTACATGACCCTCGTAGGTTTAGTGCTTATTTTGATTATAATAATAATATTTTTTTTTGTGTGTAGTGATAGCAGCATTATTGTAATCTTTGAATGCGAGATCTCCTGACATCACTAGGGTGACCTAATATGGAGACACCAGAAGCAGTGGACAAATAAAGACGATGTGAACAGAGTTCCTCAACGTTGAAGTAGTTTTAAGGTTGTCAGTCCCTCCACTGCTTCTGCTGTCACCATATATAGTCACCTATGTATTCGACTGAAGAAGCCTACTGTGTAGGCGAAACCTTTCAGAAATAAAGATATCTAACTGTTGCACATGTGTCTTACTCATCTACTTATTGGTATTGCACACCATTATTATAATAAAGCAGCAACGAGTTTGATGAAGAAAGTCAAGATGCTGTAACAGTGATTAAAAAAATGATAAGTGTTTTGAAGAAATTATAGCCACCAGTTCTAATACCAGAACGTAACAGACATCTGCTTCGGGATCCTTTGTGTTTTCACAAACATAAAAAGGCTTTCAAATGAGCTGACGGAGGAAACAGCTCTTAGCTTTATAAAGTTAGAAACCCAAAACCTAACCTCTTAAAACCTTGTGTAAAAAAAAAGCAGAACTTGACAAACACATGGCAATTGCGTTATTACCTAAGTAATAAATGGAAATTCACTTGAGTAGTGTAAAGAAGACATTATATTTCTTTCATCCTCTGGCAAACCTTGTCAGTAAATATCTGAGTTCACCCTCTTCCTTCCACCTTCAATAGAGTGAAAGGTCGTTCACATTGGAGGAAACATCTACCTTCCTCACAGCAACAGATTAACTTCTGAAAATGGGGAGAGATTGATGTTCTTCAACTTCAACTTGAGAATTTTTAATTTTAGCTAGTAGAGTAAGAGTAATGTATGAATATTTATTATTAATTTCAGTAATAAATAAATATAAATATATATATATATATATATATATATATATATATATATATATATATATATATATATATATATATATATATATATATATATATATATATATATATATATATATATAGCAAGTCACCTTTGGGTTATCTGGAAGACCACATATTTCTGATAATGGACAAAGTTTCTATAAAAGTTGACAATTTTTCTCAGATTAGGAAAGTGTTTCACTTCTTTGGCCACCCTGGCCGTCTTGGTCTCCCGTCCTCCCTGGCCACCCTGACCGCCTTGGTCTCCCTGCCTCCCTGGCCACCCTGGCCTCCCTTCTCCAAAATTCTTGATGAATTTCTGAAGAAAACTGTAACTCGTCAATTGACCTAATATTACCTCTTATGTTGACTCTGTCCCCTCCTTCCTCCCTCCCTCACTATCCCTCCCTTCGTGTCCTGTAGCTCGGTTGGTAGCGTACTCAGATCACACACTGAGGTCCGTGGTTCGATTCCCAGTACGGCTGGAAACATCGACGTATTTCCTTAAGACACCTACTGTCCCTGTTCACCTAGCAGTAAATAGGTACATGGGTGTTAGTCGACTACCTGTGTGGGTTGGATCTTGGGATATATATATATATATATATATATATATATATATATATATATATATATATATATATATATGAGAGAGAGAGAGAGAGAGAGAGAGAGAGAGATCGAAGTCAGCAGGATTCGAAACTTCGTCATGGAAGACTGGCAAGATTCCCCAAGTGACGCTCTACACCATTCGGCAACAGATGCCTTAAAAGCTGGGCAGCCTTCTATATAAGCCAGGTTTTTTCCCAGCCAGGGTACACCAGTTGGCCTCAAGTATGGTTACAAGCTATATGATTCTTCTCCTGTATGTTTTTACCTCACAAGCGATTTTTATATCAATGCACCACGCATAAACACACACACACACATTGCATTTTCTTGGACTATAAGAAGGCTGTTGATACAGTCCCACAAAAAGAGATTAGTGCAAAAGCTGGAGGACCAGGCAGGGATAACAGGGAAGGCACTGCAATGGATCAGGGAATACTTGTCAGGAAGACAACAGCGAGTCATGGTATGTGGCGAGGTGTCAGAGTGGACGCCTGTGACGAGCGGGGTTTCACAGGGGTCAGTCCTATTACCGGTGCTGTTCCTGGTATTTGTGAACGACATGACGGAAGGAATAGATTCAGAGGTGTCTCTGTTTGCAGATGATGTGAAGTTGATGAGAAAAATTCAATCGGACGAGGACCAGGCAGAACTACAAAGGGATCTGGATGGGCTGCAGGCCTGGTCCAGAAACTGGCTCCTGGAGTTCAACCCCACCAAGTGCAAAGTCATGAAGATTGGGGAAGGCCAGAGACTACAAACATCACTCAAGGAAAAGGATCTTGGGGTGAGTATAACACCGGGCACATCTGAGACGCACATAACCAAATAACTGCTGCAGCATACGGGCGCCTAACAAATCTAAGAACAGCATTCCGACATCTTAATAAAGAATCATTCAGGACACTGTACACCGTGTACGTTAGGCCTATATGTATTGGAATGTGCAGTACCAGTTTTGAATCCACACCTAGCCAAGCACGTAAGGAAACTAGAGAAAGTGCAAAGGTTTGCAACAAGACTAGTCCCGGAGCTAAGGGGCATGTCCTACGAGGAGAGGTTAAGGGAAATCGACCTGGCGACACTGGAGGACAGGAGAGATAGGGGGGGATATGATAACGACATATAAAATATTGAGAGGAATCGAGAAGGTGGACAGAAACAGGATGTTGAAGTTGAAGACTCAGATGAGTCAAAGAGATGTTAGGAAGTATTTCTTTAGTCATAGAGTTGTCAGGAAGTGGAATAGTCTGGCAAGTGATGTAGTGGAGGCAGGAATCATACATAGTTTTAAGACGAGGTATGATAAAGCTCATAGAGCAGGGATAGAGAAGACCTAGATGGTTAACAGTTCGCAAAGGAGAGAGAGACAGAGAGTTTGTCAATAAAGTTGTAGTAATGAGATCTGAAGAACTGGTGAGGAAGTAGTGTTGATTTTCGAGAGGCTCATTTATCGTGCGTATAAATATGCCCTTATTTTCTAACGATAAGTAGACACTTGATGGGGTTTATAGCCAAAAAGAAAGTCACAATACTGTGGCTGCGACACTTCATTACTAATCCACAAACTGGAAATATACTTTGACGGTGTTTCGGTCCACTCTGCACTGAATAATGGTTCAAGATGTACCGAAACGTCGTTTAGTTTCATTTCCAAGTTGTGGGTTAGTTGTGAATTTATTGCCAAATTCGTAAAGTGCATAAGAGATAACAAGCCGTCGTAGACTGGAAATCCAACACCATCAACAACACTTGGGATAAAATGCTGTCTTTGACCTTAAACTCAAGAACACTGGATAAGCTGCCTTTCCCCTTAAACCAAACAACACTGGATAAAACGTTACCAATGCTTAAATCTAACAACAACAACAACACTCGGGATAAGCAGTCTTAGGCCTCAAACTCCAAAACAACAACAACAATGCCAACAACAATGGTGGTAGCCGTTAAAAACATCAACTACAACAGAACCTGAGAAGAAGAAGCAGTCGTAGCCCTTAAAATTTAAAGCATTACGACTGCCTCTAAGACTAAACCTCAACAACAACAACAACAATCCTCTGAATACTTAAAACCGTAATAAATAATCTCTTAGTGGTAACGAAGTTAATAAAATAAGAAAATAAAGGCCGTATCAGGACTGGTATGCTAAGAAGATCATCAAATATGATAATCAGCAGGCAGGAATAAGGCCAAACACTTGAAGAGAAATAAATTCAGACGATTTGTATGATAAATATCCAACCAGGCGCTAACGTCAACACATCAAGAGTCATTCCGAGACGCGGGTGTTAGTTACGACTCTCGGAGGCGAGTGTTAGACACGGGTGTTAGTTACGACTCTCACATGCGAGTGTTAGAAGCGGGTGTTAGTTACGAATCTCAGAGGAGAGTGTTAGACGCGGGTGTTTATATATATATATATGTGTGTGTGTGTGTGTGTGTGTAGGTCTTGTTTTAACCAGGTCTTATTGTAACCAGGTCTTATTTTAACTAGGTCTTGTTTTAACCAGGTCTTGTTTTAACCAGGTGTGGCTTATTTCTATTGGGGTCTTTACATTCTCTCCCCTGAGTAACTCATAGGTACCTTTTACTAGCAGGTGAACAAAGGCAGTAGGTGTAAGGTACTTATTTACTGCTAGGTGAACAAGGGCAGTGGGTGTAAGGTACCAGTTCACTGCCAGGTAAACAAGATCAGTAGGTGTGAGGTACATAATTACCGCTAGGCGAACAGGGGCAGCAGATGTTAGAATACTTACCCATACATCTCGTTCCCCTTTTCCCCAGGATTCGAACCTGGGTCCTTCCAATTGCGAGACGACCGCTCTACCACACTGCTGCTGCCTGTACAAATTCCTCTGTGTTGGGTGACACGCGCCGAGGTATTTAAACTCATCAACAAACTCCGGTACATGAGTGTTCAGCCTCTGTACACACACACACTCCACCAACATTCATTTACGTGTACCTACATTCTTCCAAACTTTAAACCATTCTAGTACTTTACTCTTTTCCATTCAGATGTATATACTATATATATATATATATATATATATATATATATATATATATATATATATATATATATATATATATATAGTATATATATGTATATATATATATATATATATATATATATATATATATATATATATATATATATATATATATATATATATATATATATATATATTATACTCTATAAAGTTACACATTCTGTTAAGGTCAATGTTTCGGTGATCGGTCACCATCATCAGCATCTGCAAAATATTGCCACTACAAATGAACAAAATAATTTTTTTTTTACAGATATAAACACTAAGTTTAAAGCCAGATAAAAGAGTTAAACAAAAACGAATAGGGGTAAAGTCAGGAGGAGGCAGACCGGGTACAAACTACATGGTTACACTTCACTAAACTAGGATGCTTAATCTACACACCTGCACAGGGGGAAGATACAACTATGTTCATATTGTTCCACACTATGGAGCTGAACACTTCTCCAAGATGAGGCACTGACCACCTCAAAAAAAAAACCAGTTCTCAAAGGTTGATGGACCGCTGACATCATCTTTACTTCGCTTTCATGTCTACTGCCTCTGTATTTAACAGGAGGCTACAAGGTAGGCGAAACGTTTCGGTCAGCAATAAATGTACTCAGCTGGTGTATATGGCTTACTCTTGAAAGATACAACTATTTCAAGGTACTATATAATATGCAGAGACTAAACTTCTTAAATCTAACCTGTTCTGGGGCCCTTTGTCGCTAATGTGATCTTGCGGTTGAGATAGGTTAGTAAAAGGCTTGTATGACATGCTTTTATGTCCAGCGTATGACATGCCTCTTATGTCCAGTGTATGACATGCTTCTCATGTCCAGCGTATGACATGCCTCTTATGTCCAGTGTATGACATGCCTTTCATGTCCACTGTATGACATGCCTCTTATGTCCATCGTATGACACGCCTCTTATGTCCAGTGTATGACATCTCTCATGTCCAGTGTATGACATCTCTCATGTTCAGTGTATGACATGCCTCTTATGTCCATCGTATGACATGCCTCTTATGTCCAGTCAATGACATGTCTATCATATCCAGTGTATGGCATGCCTCTTATGTCCAGTGTATGACATGCCTCTTATGTCCAGTGTATGACATGCCTCTATGTTCGTATTTTCCATGGTATCTCTTAGAGTGTTTGTACACAGAGAGTTGTGTATGTCTCAGTGTATATACACCGAGGTGTGTATCTCACATTGTATACACAATGAGAGGTGTATCTATGCACCAAGAACTATGTATCTTTAAGAGTATATACACTTAGGTGTGTATCTCAGTGTATATGCACTGAAAGATGTGTATCTCTGTATATAAAGCGAGTGATGTGTGCATACACCGAAGGTGCCCATCTCTCAGTGTATAACACTGAGAAATGTGTATCACTCAGTGTATATACACTGAGAAATGCGTATCACTCACTGTATATACACTGAGAAATGCGTATCACTCACTGTATATACACTGAGAAATGCGTATCACTCACTGTATATACACTGAGAAATCCGTATCACTCACTATATACACTGAGAAATGCGTATCACTCACTATATATATACTGATAAATGCATATCACTCACTGTATATATACGCCTCTAGGTGTGTATCTCGGTGCACACATACACCTTTTGGTGTGTGTGTGTATGTATCTCAACGTACATACGCTGACAAATTACCCCTAATGAGAATCACAGAAATACCCTCGACTGGTGGCGTACAGGTGACTCCCTCGTGGTGGCAGAAGCTATGCTTCAACACCCAATAAACGAAGCAACCAAGAGTAGTTTGTCGCTTTGGTGTTGGTTCTCTTGAGAGTTTTGTTCCCGTCTTCTCCGCCAGCAGGGGCTGACGCACACCCGTCTGATTTATTGACAAAAATCTTAACGTTTCTTCTTCAGCAGTTGAAGACGAAGGATTTCCAGTGTGAAGCGTCGCCCACGCTAACTCCACTCAGAAAAATGTCTTATAGCAGAAAATGTCAATAATGTTGATTCTGATGCTGATGGTAATGATTATTATTATTATTATTATTATTATTATTATTATTATTGCTGTTACTATTATTATTATTATTATTATTATTATTATTATTATTATTATTATTATTATTATTATTATTATTATTATTATTATTATCATTATTATAGTTAAATTTTTATTAAACAAGTTTCAGTAAAGCAAGAGTTGAGAGCATTGATCGTTGGACATTCTGTTTTCGTTTTCGGAGAGTTGAGTTAAAGGTTGGTGGAAGCAGCCAGAGACCCAGCTCGTGCTGTACTCTTGTTCCAGCTCGTCGGTGTTGTGATCCAAAGAGGGAATGTCTCGTGCTGTCTCGATTCTCGTTGTGCCCTTCAGCGAGACCTCCTTCCTCTTGAAAACAGTCTTACGGGGTTGTTTAACCCAGGATAACGTGAGCCAAGCCAGGTCATGTGGCTTATTTCTAGGCTGCACCCCACCACAGACGACTAACATTCATTTCATTGATTGATAGCGCACTCATCTCACAGACTGAGGTCAGATCCCCGGTACGGGTGGCAACATTAGGACGTGTTTCCTTAATGCTGTCCAAGTTTACCTAGCAGTAAGTAGGTACCTAGGTGTTAGTCGACTGGTGTGGGTCGCATCCTGGGGACAAAACTGTCCTAATTTACTTTCACAACACTACCACTACAACTACCACCACAACACTACCCCAAGACTACCACCACAACACTACCACAACAAAAACTACCACCATGACACTACCACAAACCACCACAGCACTACCACTACAACTACCACTACAACACCACCACAACACCACCACAACACCACCACAACACCACCACAACACCACCACAACACCACCACAACACCACCACAACACCACCACAACACCACCACAACACTAGTAGTCACTTACTATAAATAAGATAGGAAGTAATTAAGGGATCAGTTATATTAGTTACAACGTTAATTTGATGAAGCAGTTTATTATGATCTGAGTGTCAAGCTTCATCATGCTGCAGCTGCTGCAGCTGCTGTGTTGCTGCAGCTGCTGTGTTGCTGCAGCTGCTGTGTTGCTGCAGCTGCTGTGTTGCTGCAGCTGCTGTGTTGCTGCAGCTGCTGTGTTGCTGCAGCTGCTGTGTTGCTGCAGCTGCTGTGTTGCTGCACCTGCTGTGTTGCTACTGTGTTGCTGCAGCTGCTGTGTTGCTGCAGCTGCTGTGTTGCTGCAGCTGCTGTGTTGCTGCAGCTGCTGTGTTGCTACTGCTGTTGTGTTGCTGCAGCTGTTGTGTTGCTGTTGTGTTGCTGCAGCTGTTGTGTTGCTGCAGCTGCTGTGTTGCTGCTGTGTTGCTGCTGCTGCTGGTGTTGCTGCTGCTGCTGCTGTTGGTGTTGCTCCTACTGCTGGTGTTGCTGCTGCTGCTGTTGGTGTTGTTGCTACTGCTGGTGTTGCTGCTACTGTTGGTGTTGCTGCTACTGTTGGTGTTGCTGCTACTGTTGGTGTTGCTGCTGTCTTGCTGCTGCTGCTACTTCTGGTGTTGTTGCTGCTGCTAATGCTGGTTCTGCTTCTCTTCTCCTCTTCTCTTCCTCATCCTCTCCTCCTCCTCCTCCTCCTCCTCCTGTATGAAGCAGTTATGATCAGTGCAACACGAGAGTTTACAAGTAAACTTCTGAACACTTACCATGGGTTATTTTACACTTCCTCTATATTTCTCACTTCAGTACCTTGTTGTACTGCTGGTGTCTAGATTTTGGACTAGGCTCTCAAGTACTTTCCACTTGTATATTATCAGGTATCTCGTTACTCCAGAGAGTACATACACACATTCCAAGTACGTTGAGGTGTTCCTATAGTTTAAATGCTGAGAGTAAAGGATCTCTGTACATTTTCCTGCTCTGATATTTCTCCTACCTAGGTATAAGTGATTGGAATAATACAAATCAATAGCGTCAGTTCTCCTCTTTTGAAAGTTCTCGTTACGCACCCTGTCGTTTCTCTGGCTTTTACTGCCTTTACCTTTCGTGTTCAATAAATGATAGGTCACCTGGCATTATTCTTTTACCTATACCTTACGTTTTGTGAGATGGTCTGCCTGTGTGTTGTATCCTGTGTTCGTTCAGTTTTTTCCATTTGTGAACAGTTGCAATTTGTCATCACTGAACGTCCTCTTATTTTCCATTACTCATTGTAAGACTGCTGATATCTGCTTGTATTTTGTCAGTGTCTTCCACAGAGACGATTTTTATGATTATTTTAGTATCGTTCACGAGAAAAAGAGAGGGAGAGAGAGAGAGGTACTGTAGATAACAGCTCTTAGCTTGTAAATAAAGATAGAATCCTTAACTTAACCTTGTAAAACCCTTTGTAAAGAGAGAGAGACAGAGAGAGACAGACAGAGACAGAGAGAGGGAATAATCCTCTTTCAGCACTCACTCATGCAGCCTTATCTGTCCAGATTAAAGAGAGCATGAAAAGGCCTTGTCTTTAGTTGTGCTGCAGGTGTGTGAGTTGTGTAATCTCACCAAACACTCAGGTGTGTGACATAAATCAGTCTCAGGTGTGTGACATCAACAACAACTATCAGGTGTGTGACATCAACCACCACTCTCAAATAAGATAAACTTACGTTTATTATAGCAAGATACCGGCTGGATATAGCCAGATACCGGCTGGATATAGCCAGATACCGGCAGAATATAGCCAGATACCGGCAGAATATAGCCAGATACCGGCTGGATATAGCCAGATACTGTCGAGATATATCCAGATACCATCAGGATATAGCTAGACATGGGCTAATCTTAAAAAAATCTTGGTGGATTTTTAAAAGAAATTGACGTGACCAAAACAATGGCTGAAACACTCCACAAGTGTCCTTCAAGGTGGACATAAAAACTCTACAGACCTTCATTAGTACGGACCGAAATGTATTTTCTACTTCTGCTTTGTAGACTAGCTATGAATTATTGGTTTCCCTGAGTAACGATAATTATCGTCCATCAAATATCCCTAGATATTTTATTAATAGGTGTCCCGTAGCTCGATTGGTAGCGCACTCAGCTCACACACTGAGGTCCGGGAGTCGATCCCCGGTACGGATGGAAACATTAGAACGTGTTTCCTTAAAGACACCTGCTGTCCATGTTCACCTGTCAGTAAAATGGGTACTTGGGTGTTAGACGAATGGTGTGGGTCGCATCCTGGGACAAAATTGACCTAATTTGCATAACAAGGGGCTTTAAATATAGTAGTGTTGTTACTGAGAGACAACACAATAAGTGTCAGGGGCCCAAGACTGCTCAACTGCCTCCCAGCATACATAAGGGGGATTACCAATAGACCCCTGGCTGTCTTCAAGAAGGCACTGGACAGGCACCTCAAGTCAGTACCTGACCAACCAGGCTGTAGTTCGTACATCAGCTTGCGTGCGGCCAGCAGTAACAGCCTGGTTGATTAGACCCTGATCCACCACGAGGCCTGGTCTCAGACCGAGCCGCGGGGTAGTTGGCCCCCGAAACCCTCTCCAGGTATACTCCAGGTATAGATCTGTATACTAGTAGAAATAAAGATTATTATTATTATTCTTGTTAATTGAATAAATAATACTGAATGTGGTTCCTTTATTTTCTGGTCACCTTAGCTGGATGGAAGACGTCTGTTGTGTTCTTAAAAATAAATTCTTAAATTTGCCGGTTAAATAGCAAGCCTTGAGGATGTGAGTTAATATTCAACTTTAGCTCAGGTAATATCCCCTGATATTAGGCCGTATAGCGGAGTCGGTGAGTATTACTTGAGAGCTGAGTGGCTTCTGAGAGGAGAGGCAGGTCGGCAAGTTAACCAGGATTGGAATACTTGGCGTTATAGCCAAGCATAGTCCAGACTCTCTTGTGAGGTAATACCAGAGATAGCGTCTTAATATGTAACTTGGGGGACCTAAACTGCCTATTGACCACAGCGATGATGGTACTGCCCAAAGTAATGATGGTACTGCCCACAGTAATGATGGCACTGCCCACACAATGATGGTACTGCCCACAGTAATGATGGTACTGTACACAATAATGATGGCACTGCCCACAGTAATGATGGTACTGTCCACAATAATGATGGCACTGCCCACAGTAATGAGGGTACTGCCCACAGTACCATCATTACTATAAATTATGTCACTGGAAGAAAAGTCAAATAGGGCACTAGAGGAAAATTCAATTATGGCACTAGAGGAAAAGTCAAATGTGGCACTAGAGGAAAAGTCAATTATGGCACTAGAGGAAAATTCAATTAAGGCACTAGAGGAAAAGTCAAATGTGGCACTAGAAGAAAAGTCAATTATGGCACTAGAGGAAAATTCAATTGTGGCACTAAAGGAAAAGTCAATTATGGCACTAGAGGAAAAGTCAATTATGGCACTAGAGGAAAATTCAGTTATGGCACTAGAGGAAAAGTCAATTATGGCACTAGAGGAAAATTCAATTGTGGCACTAAAGGAAAAGTCAATTATGGCACTAGAGGAAAAGTCAATTATGGCACTAGAGGAAAATTCAGTTATGGCACTAGAGGAAAAGTCAATTATGGCACTAGAGGAAAATTCAATTATGGCACTAGAGGTAAAGTCAATTATGGCACTAGAGGAAAATTCAATTATGACACTAGAGGTAAAGTCAATTATGGCACTAGAGGAAAAGTCAATTATGGCACTAGAGGAAAAGTCAATTATGGCACTAGAGGTAAAGTCAATTATGTTACAAGAGGAAAATTCAAGTATCTCACTAGAGATTTAGTTTCCACCTCACTTGATCTAGTTTTATCTGACTCGAGTAATTTCCTTACTAAATCATAATTCCCTTATTCGCTCTTTCCATTTCTGCTGCTAAATCCTTTTTCTTTCTTTTGGATTCCACTTTGTGCTACTGAATCCTCTTTCCGAGGCTCAAATTCCAGTGCTACCCTGGTAATCTGAGGCTCGGTAGATGATGGCATGAGAATATACTGTGTGTGGGGAGTGAGACTGAGTGTATATATATATATATATATATATATATATATATATATATATATATATATATATATATATATATACACAGATGATAGGTAACTCAGGAGAGGATATAGAGATGTTAAGGGAAAGCAGTACGACGCATGCACAAGTTACGCAGCTAGAAGCTGACTTCTTAAGGTAAAGATATATACGGTGGTCATTACACGGAGTAATGGCTGCTGGAGCTTGCTTTTAGTGGCTCGATCTGGAGGAAACTGTGGGTAATCTATTGCCTTTGTGGGTAAGCCTACAGGCCTAGGATCTCCCTAGGCAGTGGGGAGCTGTGTTGTCCTGGCATCTTGGGTGGGTGTGGCTGTTAGGCTTCAATGGTCAGATGAAAACACGTATAGGAGAATTAATTAAAATTTGTTTTTTTATATTAAAAATTGTTACTGATATTAAAAATTGTTATTAGTATTAAAATTTCTTTTTGATATTAAAAAAATTTAAATTAAAAATTATTATTGATATTAATTTTTTATTGATATTAAAAAAATATTGATATTGAAAGAATGATATAAATTTTTATGCTATTAAAAAATTAATAATTTTGTTATTGATATTAAAGCACACGTGTAATACCCAGGTATGTTTGAGGGTCGGTACAGAGGATATCTTTCTTAAGTGGCAATTATCTCGTATAAGATATCCTCAGTATAGTCACTGAATATACCCAAGTGTTGTACATGTGTCTTATTCACCGACGTGATTAAATGGTCCAAGTGGGACCGAAACCTCGTCATAAGTTTCTCTCTGATATGTGCATTGTTCCAGTCACGGTATTGTGCCTTTTATTGTTCCAGTCACGGTATTGTGCCTTTTATTGTTCCAGTCACGGTATTGTGCCTTTTATTGTTCCAGTCACGGTATTGTGCCTTTTATTGTTCCAGTCACGGTATTGTGCCTTTTATTGTTCCAGTCACGGTATTGTGCCTTTTATTGTTCCAGTCACGGTATTGTGCCTTTTATTGTTCCAGTCACGGTATTGTGCCTTTTATTGTTCCAGTCACGGTATTGTGCCTTTTATTGTTCCAGTCACGGTATTGTGCCTTTTATTGTTCCAGTCACGGTATTGAGCCTTTTATTGTTCCAGTCACGGTATTGTGCCTTTTATTGTTCCAGTCACGGTATTGTGCCTTTTATTGTTCCAGTCACGGTATTGTGCCTTTTATTGTTCCAGTCACGGTATTGTGCCTTTTTGTTTTTTATCGGCAGTGTATAACAGGTGATAACTTTTGTTAATACGGTGTTTTATACAGAAGCTCTAGGCTTCTGTGTCCACGCTGCTCTAGACACTTGGCATGGACGTTGAGGTCCTCACCACGAAAGCTATTCAATATATAAAATGTCCATAACTTTTAAAGGGGTGGACCGGTGAGTCAGCGGAAGGCCTCGGTCAGATGACCAAGACCCGCGTCTGGAAACACTTATCCTGTTTCCTGACAAAACTAATACCTAAGAAAGATATTCAAGACTTCACCGGGGCACCACAGCCCACCAGGTAGACACAGCTGGAGTTACAGAATCCCATGTGGGGACTTGTCGTGTTCGTGTTAGGGTAGGTAAACATGACAAGTGTTTCTTGACAAGGGTCTGAGTCATATGATGACCCGTCGCTGGAGCTTTTGGTCATCTGACTGAGGCCATCCGCTGGCTTACCGGTCCACCCCTTTAAAAAATAAAGTTATAATTGTAACCTATATTTTTAAGTCGTGTTTCTGTAGTTAATACAGTCAGAGATCTGGACACCTGATTACCAGGCAGATCAAGATGTGTAGGTGAGTGCTGCCCCTGTTCACCTAGCAGTAAGTAGGTACCTGGGTGTTAGTTAACTGTTGTGGGTCGCATCCTGGGAAATGGTCAGATACTACGTCTGAGGAACACTAATGTCTTTTAAATAACCTAATTTCTCACTACGAGGAAACAGACCACAGTACAGGACAAACTGAATTTAAAGGTAAGATAACCACTCATGACATCGTAATGACACAACTGCAAACAGATCACAGAACTGGTGAGACTAAAACCCATAGCAAGAGAGTCCTGAAACCTAGCGTACCAAAGGTTTGAACCCTACACTCTGTGATTTGTAACATAACTGCGCTTGTAGAACACATGTACCGCACGGAGTACATGCGTGGTGTAAGTCTATTTAGTTATAGGTACACATAGGCACGGAATGCATGCATGGTGTAAGTTTATTTAACTGAAGGTACACATAGGTACAGTTAATATACATAGTTTAACATATACAAAACAGCCACTGTGAAAAAAAAATAGTGAACTTCCAGTGTGAGAAATCACGAAAGCGCTCTTGGAAGTTCATTTTTTTTCACAGTGGTTGTTTTGCATATTGTAATATCACCTGTTTACTGTGATTTTCTTGCATAGTTTAACACATGTGTAAATTACATAGGATAACCCCCAAAAAGTCAGATAAAGTACACAGCAACACAACACACAGCAACACAACACACAGCAACACAACACACAGCAACACAACACACAGCAACACAACACACAGCAACACAACACACAGCAACACAACAACACAACACACAGCAACACAACACACAGCAACACAACAACACAACACACAGCAACACAACACACCGCAACACAACACACAGCAACACAACACACAGCAACACAACACACAGCAACACAACACACAGCAACACAACACACAGCAACACAACACACAGCAACACAACACACAGCAACACAACACACATCAACACAACACACAGCAACACAACACACAACAACACAACACACAGCAACACAACACACCGCAACACAACACACAGCAACACAACACACAGCAACACAACACACAGCAACACAACACACAGCAACACAACACACAGCAACACAACAACACAACACATCAACACAACACACCGCAACACAACACACAGCAACACAACACACAGCAACACAACACACAGCAACACAACACACAGCAACACAACACACAGCAACACAACACACAGCAACACAACACACAGCAACACAACACACATCAACACAACACACAGCAACACAACACACAACAACACAACACACAGCAACACAACACACCGCAACACAACACACAGCAACACAACACACCGCAACACAACACACAGCAACACAACACACAGCAACACAACACACAGCAACACAACACACAGCAACACAACACACAGCAACACAACACACAGCAACACAACACACAGCAACACAACACACAGCAACACAACACACAGCAACACAACACACAGCAACACAACACACAGCAACACAACACACCGCAACACACACGCACATCTCATGGAATGGAAACAAGAGCATTTACTGTTACAGGAGAATGATAAAGCCACTGGAGGGCGAAACGTCTACAAATAAAGATACCCAGATGTTGCACATGTGTCTAATTCTTCATCTTGTCGGATAGTATATCCACGTACATCTGTCGACCTCTGTCTATATTAAGAACTAACATGTATCTTCTATGTATATGAGAGAGAGAGAGAGAGAGAGAGAGAGAGAGAGAGAGAGAGAGAGAGAGAGAGAGAGAGAGAGAGAGAGAGAGAGAGAGAGAGAGAGAGAGAGAGAGAGAGAGAGAGAGAGAGAGAGAGAGATGTGTTATGAATCGTCAGGTGATGAGGTGACTAGCTCGTGACTGCTAGTGGCAGCTGGTGGCAGCTGGTGGCAGCTGGTGGCAGCTGGTGGCAGCTGGTGGCAGCTGGTGGCAGCTGGTGGCAGCTGGTGTGTGGGTGAACTCATCCACAGGTCAGCGTCCTTATGGTGCGGTTACTCAAGCTATGAGTTATCACGTCTAGTAACATATTGACAGAAGCACAGATTACCAGGTCCTGACCCCTCGGTCCTGACTTCTAGACCCTTGACCTTCCCTGCCCTGATTTTCCCAGGTCTAGACTATGTTTCGGTCTCCTGGACCAAGACCATCATCCAGGACGGACCAAAACGTCGTCACGGCATAAAAAAAAACATATCTACATTTTATATCACGTTATAATTATTACATTCACAGAGAAGCGCTAAAATCGTAGGGGACAAAGAACACCAGAAAAACGAAAGGCATTAAGGATCAAAGGAGGATGGCTCCAGTTCCTGGGGTCAAGAGCCCTCAAGCAGCATGAATGAAACACTGTTGAAAGTGTTCTTGGTCACAGCTGGAAGTTGAAAACACAAATGAGTCACAGGGGGATGTTAGGAAGTATTCCTTTAGCACTAGAGTTGTCAGGAAGTGGAACAATCTGGAGAGTGATATAGTGGAGGCAGGATCCATACATAGCTTTAAGAAGTTCGACAAGGCTCTTTACATTATAACTGCTGGAGTAAGCAGTCACACACAGCTATACTGGCAGCATCCACTCTCCATCCAGGAGATTACTGGCAGCATCCACTCTCCATCCAGGAGATTTAAGATAATGTCACAATATTTTGGTTATGGTGGTAGTGCTAGAGAATTGTGGTGGTGGCAGTAGTGGTGCTAGATCTCTGTTGTAGTGGTGGCAGTAGTGGTGCTAGATCTCTGCTGTAGTGGTGGCAGTAGTGGTGCTAGATCTCTGTTGTAGTGGTGGCAGTAGTGGTGCTAGATCTCTGCTGTAGTGGTGGCAGTAGTGGTGCTAGATCTCTGTTGTAGTGGTGGCAGTAGTGGTGCTAGATCTCTGTTGTAGTGGTGGCAGTAGTGGTGCTAGATCTCTGCTGTAGTGGTGCTAGATCTCTGTTGTAGTGGTGGCAGTAGTGGTGCTAGATCTCTGCTGTAGTGGTGCTAGATCTCTGTTGTAGTGGTGGCAGTAGTGGTGCTAGATCTCTGCTGTAGTGGTGGTGGTACTATAGCAGCATTGTGGTGGTGGTACTATAGCATTGTGGTGGTGGTACTATAGCATTGTGGTGGTGGTACTATAACATTGTGGTGGTGGTACTATAACATTGTGGTGGTGGTACTATAACATTGTGGTGGTGGTACTATAACATTGTGGTGGTGGTACTATAACATTGTGGTGGTGGTGACAGCATTGTTGTGGTGGCAATGGTGGCGCTAGATCTCTGCTGGGTTGGTGGTGTGCTAGAGTATTGTGGTGGTGATGGTGGTGGTAGTAGTGGTGGTGGATCAGTGTGATGGTGGTTACAGAACATTCTGGTGATGGTAATGGTGGTGCTGGATCACGGTGGTGGTGGTGGTGCTAGAGCATTGTGGTGGTGGTGACAGAACATACTGGTGGTGCTGGATCACGGTGGTGGTGGTGGTGGTGACAGAACATACTGGTGGTGCTGGATCACGGTGGTGGTGGTGACATAGTCTGGGTAACTGCAGCCTCACAGACGCTGCTGACGACACAGAAATAAATGAAGTGGGGGAGGAGGAGGAGGAAGAAGAACAGGAACAGGGGTAGAAGGAGGAGGATGGCGAAGAATAGGAGGAGGAGAAAGAAGAAGAAAGAGGGAGCAATGAATAGTAGATGAGAAGAGAGAGACCAAGGGAAGAGAGAAGGTAAGAAGAACAAGGAAAGAGGGAGGAGAGGAAGAAGGTAAAGGAGCAGGGAAAGAATAAGAGGGAAGGAAGATATAAAGGAGGAGAATAATGGTGTATGAAGGAAGGCAAGAAGAAAGTGGCGTATGAGGAAGGGAGAGTAATAACTAGTTGGAAGAGGTGAGGAGAGAAGCTTGAGAATAATGTTGGTGCATTATAGGAGACAGTGAGGGAGATAATGAAGCATGTTTACAGGGAGGGAGATAATAAAGTGGGCGGAGAGTGAGGGAGATGATAAAGAAGGTGAACAGTGAGAAAGATAATCAAGATGGTGGACAGTGAGAAAGATAATAAAGATGTGGACAGTGAGAAAGATAATAAAGATGTGGACAGTGAGAAAGATAATAAAGATGTGGACAGTGAGAAAGATAATAAAGATGTGGACAGTGAGAAAGATAATAAAGATTGTGGACAGTGAGAAAGATAATAAAGATGTGGACAGTGAGAAATATAATATTGTGGACAGTGAGAAAGATAATAAAGATGTGGACAGTGAGAAATATAATAAAGATGTGGACAGTGAGAAAGATAATAAAGATTGTGGACAGTGAGAAAGATAATAAAGATGGTGGACAGTGAGAAAGATAATATTGTGGACAGTGAGAAAGATAATAAAGATGGTGGACAGTGAGAAATATAATAAAGATGTGGACAGTGAGAAAGATAATAAAGATTGTGGACAGTGAGAAAGATAATAAAGATGGTGGACAGTGAGAAAGATAATAAAGGTGTGGACAGTGAAAAAGATAATAAAGATGTGGACAGTGAGAAAGATAATAAAGATTGTGGACAGTGAGAAAGATAATAAAGATGGTGGACAGTGAGAAAGATAATAAAGGTGTGGACAGTGAAAAAGATAATAAAGATGTGGACAGTGAGAAAGATAATAAAGATTGTGGACAGTGATAAATATAATAAAGATGTGGACAGTGAGAAAGATAATAAAGATTGTGGACAGTGAGAAAGATAATAAAGATTGTGGACAGTGAGAAATATAATAAAGATTGTGGACAGTGAGAAAGATAATAAAGATGTGGACAGTGAGAAAGATAATAAAGATGTGGACAGTGAGAAAGATAATAAAGATGTGGACAGTGAGAAAGATAATAAAGATTGTGGACAGTGAGAAAGATAATAAAGATAGTGGACAGTGAGAAAGCTTTAAACTTTTAATAATGTTGGTAGAATTACTGACAATATATTAGGTATAAGGACACTTGTTCAACTAATTCAACATCTTATTGTGGCAACGTTTCGCTCTCCTGGAGGTTTTAGCTCCTGGAGAGCGAAACGTTGCCACAATAAAATGTCACATTAGTTGCACATATGTCCTTTTACCTAACACACCTTCAAACTTTCAGTGCTGTTGAATTTTCCTCAAAGGAATTTTATTAATTGAATTCGTTTCTGTGAAATAATTGTTGAGTGTCACTTGTGTTCTGGAATAAGCCACGATGATTGACTTCATTGTGTTCACTTGTGTTCTGGAATAAGCCACGATGATTGACTTCATTGTGTTCACTTGTGTTCTGGAATAAGCCACGATGATTGACTTCATTGTGTTCACTTGTGTTCTGGAATAAGCCACGATGATTGACTTCATTGTGTTCACTTGTGTTCTGGAATAAGCCACGATGATTGACTTCATTGTGTTCACTTGTGTTCTGGAATAAGCCACGATGATTGACTTCATTGTGTTCACTTGTGTTCTGGAATAAGCCACGATGATTGACTTCATTGTGTTCACTTGTGTTCTGGAATAAGCCACGATGATTGACTTCATTGTGTTCACTTGTGTTCTGGAATAAGCCACGATGATTGACTTCATTGTGTTCACTTGTGTTCTGGAATAAGCCACGATGATTGACTTCATTGTGTTCACTTTTGTTCTGGAATAAGCCACGATGATTGACTTCATTGTGTTCACTTGTGTTCTGGAATAAGCCACGATGATTGACTTCATTGTGTTCACTTATATTCTGGAATAAGCCACGATGATTGACTTCATTGTGTTCACTTGTATTCTGGAATAAGCCACGATGATTGACTTCATTGTGTTCACTTGTGTTCTGGAATAAGCCACGATGATTGACTTCATTGTGTTCACTTGTGTTCTGGAATAAGCCACGATGATTGACTTCATTGTGTTCACTTGTGTTCTGGAATAAGCCACGATGATTGACTTCATTGTGTTATCATGGGTTAAATCTCCATAATGTGTCTGTGACATCTGTGCCCTGGAGACCACTCTAATATTTTTACTATGGACCCAAAGCTTAAATAAAACATAATTAAATTCTGGTCAGTCTTAGAGAAAACGTTGAATATATTTTGGTCTATGTAGGTCCCACTTTGCTTTTTCTTATGGAAGAAAATACTGCTTTTCATACAATAATTTCTGAGTGCCTCATCCGATTAACTTGAACCTTCAACGCTGGTAACTTAATAATTCAACTTCTGAGTGGCTTGAAGCTTAACGTGCTGGTGTAATTTAGGATATTGGTCTCTATGAGATAAGAAGACTATGCTTCTTCAGCTTAGCTTCCAAGCTGGCTGGTGCTTCTTAATGTATGGTATAATTTTGGTCTCAATATGTCCTAATTTGCAATTTTTATTGAAGAAATTTGCCAATTAGTTTCTATATGATAATTTGTGAACTCCTTTTGTGATTCGTTTCAAATCTTCATCGCTAATATTTAAGTGTATTACAAGTTTATGCTGCACTCTGCACTATTCCAGTGTCATGAGCTGAGGCAGAGGGGGCTGAGGTTATGAAATACGGGGATAACTTTATAGGATCGCACAGCGACTGTAATACATCTAGGTGCGCTTGTAATTAGACACATGTGCAACACTGTATTCTTTTCAAGATTGATGGACTGATTACATCGACTCAAGGCTGAGGGACTGATTACCTCAAATTCCTCCTGTTCTTCACCATTCTCCTTTCTATGGACTGATGAAGCCACTGTGTGGGGAAACGTTTCCTCATTAAAGATACCTAAGTGTTGCACATGTGTCTAATTTATCATCAGGTCATATTTAAGGAAGCTGTGTTACAACAACAGATGTAAGGCAGGTGTGCCTGGGTAAGGAAGCGACACTCAACAGTTACATAACAGTAGACACTTAAGGCACCAGTGAGTTAACATTATTTTGAATTACATATTACCATGAAACCACCTGCCACTTCCCCTGCCGCCTGCCACTAGACCCTGCCGCCTGCCATCTGAGAGTAGCTTGCGGAGAGATTTTGGGTGATGGCCAGAAATTGTGGAATAATGAAGACACGCTGTAATCACCCGTCTAAGGTGTCCTTAATGGCTGTTAATGCAGGTGGTTCATGTGTTGTGGTGGTGGTGGTATTAGTGCCACTGCTGGTGATAGTGGTGTTAATGCTGGCGGCTCATATGTGACAGTAAAGCAATTGCATAAGAAACTTTAGATCAAAAGCACAACCTTCACACATAATCAAAATCTTTGAACGAGTCCTAAGTAGTATAACCCAGGGCAACGAGGGTTTAGGGCAGGTTACTCCTGCCTTTCACAACTGCTACGTCATCTTGGATGCACTGGAAAACAAGCTAAATGCTGATGTAGTGTACACTGATTTTACAAAAGCATTCGACAGGTGCGACCATGCTGGGACAACGCACAAAGTGCATAAAAAAGGAGTAACTGGAAAAGTGGGCAGAATGATATTTGATTTCTTAACAAATAGAGCACGGAGAGTAGTACTAAACGGTGAAGTCAGAGGCTGTCACAGTGAAAAGCTGTGTTCCTCAAGGCACAGTACTCACCCCATTTCTTTCTTATTCTTATATCAGACATTGACAAGGATACAAATCATAGCACCATAACATCATTATCTGATGACACCAGAATCTCCATGAGAGTGTCGTCCGTAGAAGACACGGTGAATCATCAGGGGGATATGAATCAAGTCTTCCAGTGGGTCTCACACAGCAGTATGATGTTTACTGAGGACAAGTTTCAATTGCTCCGCTATGGAAGACTGAAGGAAATAAAGACTAAAGGAGTACAGGACAAACTCAAATAATTTCATAGAGCGAAAGTACCATGTGTGAGACTTTTGATGTGGGAAGATCTCACATTCAAGGATCACAACAATATTGTCATTGCAACCGCAAGGAACATGTTAGGCGGGATAACTATAACTTTCAAGACAAGGGATGCTGGACCAGTGATGATACTCTTGAAGTCACTTGTCTCTCCAGGCTGGAATACTGCTATGTACTGACGACCACCTTCAAGGCAGGCGAGTAAAACGTAGAGAACTTTCACTGCTGTATACACTTACTCAAGCATTTGAACTACTGGAAACACTTGAAGTTCCTTCATCTGTATTCCTTGGAATACACTGTGAGAGAACTTGATAAGTGTCAGAGGTCCCCGACCTATCAATGCCTTGCCTCCGTGCATAATGGAAATTACCACGAAACTTCTGATTGTCTTTAAGAGGGAACTTTAAAAGTTCCTCATGTCAGTTCCTGACCAGCAGGGCTGTGGTTCCCACGTTGTACTGCGTGCAGCCAGTAGTAACAGCCTGGTTGATCAGGTCCTGATCCACCAGGAGTCCTGGTCTGGGACCGGGTCGCAGGGGTGTTGACCCCCAGATGTATCCCTCACACACACACACACGACAGCGAAGAGGCGGGGCCAGGAGCTGAGTCTTGACCCCTGCAACCACAATTAGGTGAGTACAATTAGGTGAGTACACACACACACACACATATTCAAAATCACAAAATCAGGCAAGTGTCTGTCGACAAATGCCTTTGACAACTAGTAACTACACAGTAGTGACTAGCGAAGAGGCGGGACCAGGAGCTGAGACTCGACCCCTGCAACCATATATAATTGAGCACATGGAGGCGAATAAACTTATTAGTGATAACTCAAGTTTAATCCCATGAAGGGAAGAGCAGCTCAAACTCCTTGGATCAAGATAGTTGCACCAGCACCAGGACCTAGGTAATAACATTACGTAGGAAATGCTGACACACAATCAGCTTAATCCAACATACAATCAGCTTAACCAGGATATAATGTCAGTTTCTGCAGCTTTTTATTTTGATTAGGTATATTAGTAGGTGTCTGGTCTAGGTCCGTAGGTGCCTGGTCTGTGATTGTAGGCGCTTGGTGTGTGATCGTAGGTGCCTGTTCTGTGACCGTAGTTGTCTGGTCTGTGATTGTAGGTGCCTGTTCTGTGACCGTAGTTGTCTGGTCAGTGATTGTAAGTGCTTGGTCTGTGACCGTAGTTGTCTGGTCAGTGATTGTAAGTGCCTGTTCTGTGACCGTAGTTGTCTGGTCAGTGATTGTAAGTGCCTGTTCTGTGACCGTAGTTGTCTGGTCTGTGATTGTAAGTGCCTGTTATGTGACCGTAGTTGTCTGGTCTGTGATTGTAAGTGCCTGGTCTGTGACCGTAGTTGTCTGGTCTGTGATTGTAAGTGCCTGTTCTGTGACCGTAGTTGTCTGGTCTGTGATTGTAAGTGCCTGTTATGTGACCGTAGTTGTCTGGTCTGTGATTGTAAGTGCCTGTTATGTGACCGTAGTTGTCTGGTCTGTGATTGTAAGTGCCTGTTCTGTGACCGTAGTTGTCTGGTCAGTGATTGTAGGTGCCTGTTCTGTGACCGTAGTTGTCTGGTCAGTGATTGTAAGTGCCTGTTCTGTGACAGTAGTTGTCTGGTCAGTGATTGTAGGTGCCTGTTCTGTGACCGTAGTTGTCTGGTCTGTGATTGTAAGTGCCTGTTCTGTGACCGTAGTTGTCTGGTCAGTGATTGTAGGTGCCTGTTCTGTGACCGTAGTTGTCTTGTATGTGACCGAGCCTTGGGGATGTTGACCCTAACTTAGCCTAGTTTAGCCTAACCTATCCTAGCCTAATTTAACCTCTCCTTTCCTAGCCTAGCCTAATTTAACCTCATCTATCCTATCCTAGCCTAATTTAACCTCACGTATCCTAGCCTAGCCTAATTTAATCTCACCTATCCTAGCCTAGCCTAACCTCATCTATCCTAGTTTACCCTAATTTAACCTCATCTATCCTAGCCTAGCCTAATTTAACCTCATCTATCCTATCCTAGCCTAATGTGACCTAGCCTAGTCTAATTTAACCTAACTTAGCCTAATTCAACCTAACCTAACCGAGTATAACAAATATCAAAATTCCTGATCCATTTTAGAAATTTATTATTCAATATTTATTTAATATTCAACAAATGATACAGTTTGTATAATGCAACATGACGGTGTCTCAGAGTTCAGTAGAATTAAAGGAAATGTGGTTTTCTTGGATCACCAGTGGACCAAACTAAACGTAAACCCACACCAGTAAACCCCCAACCCAGTAAACAAACACCACTGTTTTAGTGCCCATAACATCTGTGTGCCACTGTTAAGAAAAACTTGTATGCTATGTGCACACATGTGTTCACATAGCATATTTATTTATTTACCGTGTTTTTCGCCATGTAAGGTGTACGTTTATTTAGGTACAGTTATATATAAATAGTTACACAAATTATCATACATGGTGACATAGGCAATAATCGTGAACAAGCGATACAAGATGCAAAACAGTCACAGGAGGGAGTTGAATGATAGCTCTAGGCTCTGGCCTTCCTACTATGATGTGTTGATTGCAACACGAAAGGTCTAGAGCTATTATTCAGCTCCTCTGTGATTGTTTTGCATAGTATCATATGTGTAAATTACCCAGGATAACCCAAAAAAAGTGAAATAAAGTGACTATTTTTCCACAAAAAAAAAAGTATCAGAAAATTACCCTGTGTTTTATAAGCTGGAGGTCAGGAGTAAGTGTCAGGTTTGTGTTACTGGTAAGTGGTGGTTCCAGTGTTACTGGTAAGTGGTGGTTCCAGTGTTACTGGTAAGTGGTGGTTCCAGTGTTACTAGTAAGTGGTGGTTCCAGTGTTACTGGTAAGTGGTGGTTCCAGTGTTACTGGTAAGTGGTGGTTCCAGTGTTACTGGTAAGTGGTGGTTCCAGTGTTACTGGTAAGTGGTGGTTCCAGTGTTACTGGTAAGTGGTGGTTCCAGTGTTACTAGTAAGTGGTGGTTCCAGTGTTACTGGTAAGTGGTGGTTCCAGTGTTACTGGTAAGTGGTGGTTCCAGTGTTACTGGTAAGTGGTGGTTCCAGTGTTACTGGTAAGTGGTGGTTCCAGTGTTACTGGTAAGTGGTGGTTCCAGTGTTACTGGTAAGTGGTGGTTCCAGTGTTACTGGTAAGTGGTGGTTCCAGTGTTACTGGTAAGTGGTGGTTCCAGTGTTACTGGTAAGTGGTGGTTCCAGTGTTGCTGGACCGCCTACAAAACTGTTTCCCAGAATACTTGAGAGAGATTATTAATATAAGATTTTGTTCGGATTTTTAACCCCGGAGGGTTAACCACCCAGGATAATCCAAGAAAGTGCGTCACTGAGGACTGTCTGTCTTATTTCTATTGTGGTCCTTCAATCTTGTTCCCCAGGATGCCACCCACACCAGTCGACTAACACCCAGGTTCCCATTTTACTGATGGGTTAACATGAACAGTAGGAGCCTTAATTAAGGAAACACGTCTTAATGTTTCCTGCCGTACCGGGGAATTGAACCCCGGACCTCAGTGCGTGAGCTAAGTGCGCTAGCGATCGAGCTACGGGACACCGTAGTAGCCAGCAAGTGCTGCATTTTTTACATATTTTCCCAGAGGATGTCTGCCAAAACTGGGGTGTGTTTTATATTGCTGGAAAATACACCATTTACTTACCTACTTATTTACTTTCCCTTGACTACGATAACAGTCAGCACTGGAAGCATCAAGGGTACACAGGTGGAAGCTGAAGACAGATGAGTCAGAGGGATGTCAGGAAGTATTTCTTTAGTCTCAGGGTTGTTGAAAAGTGGAGTGCCTTGGAAGAGGCAGGGTGGAGGCAAATTCAGTACACAACTTCAAGAGTAGGTATGATAAGGCCCGTGACGCCAGAAGTCAGTGATGCGGACCAATGTGGTCCAGCAGACTAGATCAGAAGTCAGCGATGTGAACCAAAGTGGTCCAGCAGACGAGACCAGAAGTCGAGCAACTCAGTGAGGAGGAGGAAGAGGAGGAATATGAGTACAACTTAGCGAGTACATCTGGGTGAGTACAACTGGGTTAGTACAACTTAGTGAGTACAACTGGGTGAGCATATGTTAGTACAACTGGGTGAGTACATGTTAGTACAACTGGGTGAGTACATGTTAGTACAACTGGGTGAGTACATGTTAGTACAACTGGGTGAGTACATGTTAGTACAACTGGGTTTGTACATGTTAGTACAACTGGGTGAGTACAAACACCTCTCGACCACAGATCAAAAGAGAAGATAACAAAATGTTAACCAAAATTCCATCATAATAACATTAATGTTGGCTTTCAAGTCCCTCCTGACTTTAATCAACTTACCAAGATAACTTTATCCATTAATTTGAATTTCACGTCAAAATAATACGCATTTTGTGGGTATAAAAATACTTAAGCAATTTATGTTTTTTCCTCAATAAAGTTGTGGTCAGTGCCATTAAGTTGTGGTCAGTACCATTAAGTTGTGGTCAGTACCATTAAGTTGTGGTTAGTGCCATTAAGTTGTGGTTAGTGCCATTAAGTTGTGGTCAGTACCATTAAGTTGTGGTTAGTGCCATTAAGTTGTTGTTAGTGCCATTAAGTTGTGGTCAGTGGCATTAAGTTGTGGTCAGTACCATTAAGTTGTGGTCAGTACCATTAAGTTGTG
Organism: Cherax destructor; assembly: GCA_009830355.1. NCBI lineage: Eukaryota > Metazoa > Arthropoda > Malacostraca > Decapoda > Parastacidae > Cherax > Cherax destructor. The sequence goes on along the minus strand of WNWK01005229.1, from coordinate 80,636 downwards.
GTCAGTACCATTAAGTTGTGGTCAGTACCATTAAGTTGTGGTCAGTACCATTAAGTTGTGGTCAGTAAAGTTGTGGTTAGTGCCATTAAGTTGTGGTTAGTGCTATTAAGTTGTGGTCAGTACCATTAAGTTGTGGTCAGTGCCATTAAGTTGTGGTTCGTGCCATTAAGTTGTGGTCAGTACCATTAAGTTGTGGTCAGTACCATTAAGTTGTGGTCAGTACCATTAAGTTGTGGTTAGTGCCATTAGGTTGTGGTCAGTACCATTAAGTTGTGGTCAGTACCATTAAGTTGTGATTAGTGCCATTAAGTTGTGGACAGTGCTATTAAGTTCTGGTTATTGCCATTAAGTTGTAGTCAGTGTCATTAAGTTGTGGTTAGTGCCATTAATTTGTGGTCAGTACCATTAAGTTGTGGTCAGTACCATTAAGTTGTGGTTAGTGCCATTAAGTTGTGGTCAGTACCATTAAGTTGTGGTTAGCGCCATTAAGTTGTGGTCAGTACCATTAAGTTGTGGTCAGTACCATTAAGTTGTGGTTAGTGCCATTAAGTAGTGGTCAGTACCATTAAGTTGTGGTCAGTGCCATTAAGTTGTGGTCAGTGCCATTAAGTTGTGGTCAGTGTCATTTAAGTTGTGGTCAGTGCCATTAAGTTGTGATCAGTGTCATTTAAGTTGTGGTCAGTGCCATTAAGTTGTTGTCAGTGCCATTAAGTTGTTGTCAGTGCCATTAAGTTGTCAGTGCCATTAAGTTGTTGTCAGTGCCATTATGTTCTTTACCACCCCTGCCCCACAGAGATGCACCCCATCCCTTGCATACAAATCATGTTTGCAATAAAAATTGTCCCAGTTGTCAATGAATGGGATTGCAAGTTCTTTGCAGTACATGTCTAGCCAGCAATTTACACCAATTGCCCTAGACATCCGTTCAATGCCCACTCCTCCTCTAGGCAAAATGCTACATATGATCGAGACCCCTCCCGTAGACCTAATTAGATCTATAGGTGTCCTGTATTTATCTAGCAGCTCCTGTCTCTCGCACTTCCCAATATCATTCATCAGCACTGAGGTAGATAATGGGCTTGTTCCCATTTTCTGACATGATATCCAACCTGTTGACCATATCACCAACACCAGCTCTTGTGAAACACGCCCTCTGTCTCACCTTCCTATCTGTTACAGAAGACAGGTCCGTATATTTAACTATATTTAACCTGTGAGTCACCGACCATAAGGATATTCCTACCTGTATTAGCAGAAGAGTTAGTGGTACCTTTATCCTCACTCACCAGTGAAGTACATTCGTCCTGGACAACAGAAAGGCTGTTTCCTAATTCAAAATCTATTTCTTCAACATTCCTCGATTTAGTGATACTTCCTTTACTAGAAACCATTTCCCACTTGTTATTGCTGCCAACCTGCTCCTCACTGCTGGTAACCTGTTACCCTTCACCAACCCCAGCCACCTCACATTCACTGCTACACTTAACCAGGCGAATTTTCAGTTTTTTTTTATTTTCCTCCTTGGTAAGCTATGGTGCTCTATAATACTCCACACTAATTCCCCAAGACAGCTCAGGACAGGTAGAGCGACCTCCCGTGACCAATGACCCCAGGTCTGAGAACCACACCTCTGAGGAGAATCACAGCCTGAGGGCCGCAGTTCTGAAGGCCTGAGCTCTGAGGGCCACAGTTTTGAAAGATACAACTCTGAAGGCCACAGTTCTGAAAAAAAAATACTCTGAGGGACACAGTTCTGAAGGATACAATTCTGAAGAGCCACAGTTCTAAAGGCCACAATTCTGAGGGCCACAGCTCTGGTGGCCAGAATTCTGAGGGCCATAGCTCTGGTGGCCACAATATATTACTGTGACAAAATCCATCAGTCTCCTCGTCTTCTGTTCCAACTTAAGTTGTTATTCCAAAATTTGCATTGTAGATTTAATTTTGAGTAAAGTTTGGTGAGTTTAATTAAACTTAAGAGTACAATACTGAAATGGAAAGCGTCCAGCTCATCAGTGCTTGTAGACTGGTAGACAGCCACCACTCAGGGTGGTACTACCTTCCTGCCTTGTGAATGTGAGACATAGGTAGTAAGCTGGTAGACAGCCACCACTCAGGGTAGTTAATGAAGTGTTTCAAGTATATATGTACGTACGTACACGAGAGTTTAAATCCAGAGTGTGTCCAGGTTTGTGTCATTGATGAGAGTGTGGATACTGTTAGGTAAATGGACACAAGTGCAACTAATGCGACATTTTATTGTTGCAACGTTTCGCTCTCCAGGAGCTTTGTCAAGCGAAACGTTGCCACAAAATGTCGCATTAGTTGTACTTGTGTCCTTTTCCCTAACATATTGTCGGTAATTTTACCAACACTATTACAGTGAAGACTTTCCATATGGGCCGATCACACTGTTTACTAAATCATGTGTAAGTCTCTGATGAGGACACACGATCCTGGATTCCAATCTTTAGCAGTCAGAGATGTTTATTATTACTAGGGAACAGAGGGAGGAGTGCCAGGGAGGTTAAATAGATAAAAATTTAATTTCTAGGCTGGCCGGAGATCGTGATGATGGAAGTTATAATGAAGAAAGAAAAAAGTTTAAGAAGAAGATTAATGTGGAAGGTGTAAGGCAGGGGGTGGAGGATAAGAAAGGTGACCCCATGTCTTGTATCGAACAGTGAAGCCTTGAACATGCTGCTGCCTCTCTAGTGTCCACACTTCCTCACCCACCCCTGTTGACACCCACCCATGTGGACACCCACCCCTCCTGACACCCATCCTTCTTGCCACGTACCCACCTCTACAAAAAGTCAACCATGAACGAGGAGGAAATACAGTTGGCGGTGCCTTATCATCAAGGAGTAGAACTGAAATCTAATATAACCGCAAAACTTGCTTTCTCTTATCCTGATAAACTAGGCAATTTTTTTTCCAAACAACATAACAACTCTGTGTGTATAGAAACACCAGGTGTGTACAGCAACCCATCCAGCACTTGTAACTCAATAAACATAGAACAAAGAGGAACAAATTTAGATTAAAGGTTGATAGAATATAAACGAGTCCAATGCAGTCGTATTAAGGGGCGCGTAAGTTTCCCTGCCTAATAACATGTTCATTTTTCCACTATAATCTACCATAATAACTATCGCATTTGCTTTGTCTGCTTTCTTAAGGTGAAGTCCAGGATCTTTCCTTAATTTATGGTATAACTTAACAAATCTTTGAGGACAATTTACTTCCACAGGTCTGAATGTATTTTCTTAGAATTACTCCTGTTTATGCAACATTGCAAGCTCCTGATGATGTGTTGATTGCAACACGAAAGGCCTATAGCTATCATTCAACTCTCCCCATGGTTGTTTTGCATTTTGTATCGTTAGTTCGCGATTATTGCATAATATATATATATATATATATATATATATATATATATATATATATATATATATATATATATATATATATATATATTACCACAATGAAAAAAAAACAGATGAATGCTACCAAGTGCTTGTAGGTGTAAGTGGTTATAATTCAGTGTGTGAAGGTGGTGGTGGTGGCAGCCAGGAAGAATTGGGACTAGGAGTGAAGCCACCCACGTACTCTCTTATCCCTCCTGTTTTACTTGTGGGGAGTCAGGTGACTTATTGCAGGGCAACTGCCCTTCCACACCCCTTACACAGCCTATCAGCACCCTTCCCTTCCTCCCGGAAGGGCAACCTCCCTTACACACAAACACACTCATATATAAATATATATACAAAACAACCACAAGTGCAACTAATGTAATATTTTATTGTGGCAACGTTTCGCTCTCCAGGAGCTTTGTCAAGCTGTTACGAGAGCTTGCAATGTTGCAGAAATGAGTAGGAAGTCCAGGTAGATTCGTTCAGGGGAATGATTCTAGCTACCACCACCACTACCACAATTACCACCACTACCACAATTACCACCACTACCATACTGTTTATTAAACTTGCATATACAACGTGTAACAGAGATATAAACAGACTCCCTCACCTTTGTTGGTAGTGTTGCCAGACCACCATCTGGTCTCTATCATCACACACACACACACACACACCACACACACACACACACACACACACACACACACACACACACAGTATAATAAAGCTCATGGAGCAGGGAGAGAGTGGACTAGTGACGACCAGTGAAGAGTCGGGACCAGGAGCTATGACTCGTCCCCTGCAACCACAGTTAGGTGAGTACACATACACACACACACACACACTAATTAATGGTTTTTAATGCCCAATTTAAATTGGATAATTACTTCAAACAATCGTGATCAAACTAAAACATTTCTAAAAAAAATATTACATATAAAGAAAAAAACTGAAATCTTAAATTCGACTACAAAAACCACTTTTACTTATTTTTATTTAATACAAACACTAAGGATCCTTAACCTGAAAAAACGTAAATCTTTTGAATACGAAAATAATAATAATAATAGTAATAATTATTATTGGTATTGTAATAATAATAATAATAATAATAATAATAATAATAATAATAATAATAATCATAATAATAATAATAATACCGTAAGTTAGGCCTGCCTAGCATTGGCCAATAGACCTACCTACAGTGTTCTTGTGTTCTGTTACATTCATATCTTCATAATGACAGTCTTGTGTACAAGAATGTATCAGTATCAAGACTGCAGGAACAGCGGCTTGTTTTACTTACTTGTATACGCTGTTGCAACGGTACTTACATGTATACGCTGTTGCAACGGTACTTAGATGTATACGCTGTTGCAACGGTACTTACATGTATACGCTGTTGCAACGGTACTTAGATGTATACGCTGTTGCAACGGTACTTAGATGTATACGCTGTTGCAACGGTACATTTACCATTGACGGTACTTATGTACGCTGTTGCAACGGTACTTACATGTATACGCTGTTGCAACGGTACTTACATGTATACGCTGTTGCAACGGTACTTACATGTATACGCTGTTGCAACGGTACTTACATGTATACGCTGTTGCAACAGTACTTACATGTATACGCTGTTGCAACGGCAGTCTTGATGCTAATTATATTCTTATAACTATGATAGTTCTGAAGGTATAATTACATACAGCTATAACTGATGGTGATAGTTAAATAGTGAAATTGAAAAATGGCTAATGGGAGTTTAAAGCCTATCAACTACACTAGTCGTTGACTGCATGTCTTAAATGACTAGAATACTTTAATCCCTAAAATAAGGATTAAAGTAAACGAACTTTCTATGTATATACGAGGATATATATGGTATATATATCTTCAACATCAACGTCTCTAACTGCATCAAACATCTTGCCAACTTTGTCCAACAAAACATTGTCAGGAAATAAAAAGAATGAGCGAGCAGAGTTTTTAATGTGCAAAGAGCTAATATATAACCCAAAATATATATATATATATATATATATATATATATATATATATATATATATATATATATATATATATATATATACTATATATATATATATATATATATATATATATATATATATATATATATATATATATATATATATATATATATATATATATATATATATATATATATATATATATATATAACACATCGGCCGTTTCCTACCAAGGCAGGGTGGCCCGAAAAGAAAAAGTTTCATCATCATTCACTCCATCACTGTCTTGCCAGAGGCGCACTTACACTACAGTTATAAAACTGCAACATTAACACCCCTCCTTCAGAATGCAGACACTGTACTTCCCATCTCCAGGACTCAAGTCCGGCCTGCCGGTTTCCCTGAATCCCTTCATAAATGTTACCTTGTTTACTCTTGTTTACTCTCCAACAGCACGTCAAGTCCATTCGCTCCTAACACGCTCACGCATGATTGCTGGAAGTCCAAGCCCCTCGCACGCAAAACCTCCTTTACCCCTCCCTCCAACCTTTCCTAGGCCGACCTCTACCCCACCTTCCCTCCACCACAGATTTATACACTATCGAAGTCATTCTATTTCGTTCCATCCATCTTCATGTCCAAACCATCTCAATAACCCCTCCTCAGCTCTCTGGATAATAGTTTTGGTAATCCCACACTTCCTAATCTCCAAACTACTGATTCTCTGCATTATATTCACACCACACATTGCCCTCAGACATAACATCTACACTGCCTCCAGCCTTCTCCTTGTTGCAACATTCACAACCAATGCCAAGTGGGTAAAGCTTTTGCTTCACGCACGGAGGGGCCGGGTTCAATTCCCGGTGGGGCAGAAACATTTCGAAGTGTTTCCTTACATACACATACACACACACACATATACAACAGGCCTAGTGTCTAATTGATATGTGCCTAGGACAAAATGGTAACTAACTAACTCATACAAGAGTGTTGGTATAACTATACTCTCATACATTCCCTTCTTTGCTTTCATGGATAAAGTTCTTTGTCTCCACAGACTCCTCAGTGCACCACTCACCTTTTTCCCCTCGTCAATTCTATAATTCACCTCATCTTTCATAGACCCATCTGCTGACATGTCCACTCCCAAATATCTGAACACATTCACCTCCTCCATACTCTCTCCCTCCAATCTGATATCCAATCTTCCGCTACCTAATTTTTTTGTTATCCTCATCACCTTACTCTTTCCCATATTCACTTTTAATTTCCTTCTTTTACACACCTTACCAAACTCATCAACCAACCTCTGCACTATATATATATATATATATATATATATATATATATATATATATATATATATATACACACACAAGAGGAGCAGCAGTAGCGTTATGTGTGTATGTACACTGGTGAAGGGATGTATATCTCTGTATACCCTTAGTTTACTTTAGTTCCTATTTTTAGAGATTAAAGTATCCTTGTAATGACGGTGCAGTCGAAGGGTATTAAACCTAATAAATCATTCTACTACTACTACTACTACTAATAATAATAATAATAATCAGTAATTCCAAGGCTTGTGCTAATATCATGCCTTGATTGACAGGTGTGTGGTTGAAGATGATTGACAGATGTGTGGGTGAGGATGATTGACAGCCAGTGACAGGCCCATAAAAGTCACCCACAAAATGGCCCCATATTCCCCGGCCCAAACCCGCGCCCACGCCCACGCCCACGCCCACGCCCAACACGCTCATCTTATCGTCCTCATCCTCTTATTTGGTAAGTAATTACTTAATAAAGCTAGAAAATAATTAATATCCGGTTATTAAGTCCATATATGTATATATATATATATATATATATATATATATATATATATATATATATATAAAGGTTATAATATAATAGTTTATGTGGTGGTATGTTGGATTAAGCAAGCATGGTGACTTAGATAGAGTGATGAGAAAGATGATATAAACATGACATCAGTACAGCAGATACAAAACCAGTAATTATAGGTTGGATACAAATGACAGTACAAACCTGCAGCTCAAAACAGAATGCGCTAGACTATACACCTCATACTAGTCTCTGCAATAACATATTATTTGAGGTAAAGTGTTAATGATGATAAAGCTAGAAATTATTCCCTTTTGGTTATTTAAGTCCATATTGTAAAATAAAAAAAATATATATATATATATATATATATATATATATATATATATATATATATATATATATATATATAATGTGTGTGTGTGTGTTATTAAGCTGGCATGGTACATTAGTTAGAGCTTCTCTATCAAAAAGATATAATAAAAATGTAACATCAGTACAGCAGATACAAAAACTGCAGTAATTATAGAAAGGTTGTGATAGATATACAGTATCATAACTGCAGACTCAAAACAAATGCGATAGATATACAACCTCAATACAATAGATGCAATAAATATACAACCTATGGAAATTTTTGAGGAAATAAAAATTTCAACTGAGTATATAAGGAACTTGAATGTTTCAGTAGAGCGGAAGTTTAGTGTGAGAGACCTGAGAGTGATCATGTCAGAAGATGTCCCATTTAACGATCATGATTTTATGATAGCAGTCGTAAGGAAAATTATTGGCTGGATAATCAGAACTTCAAAACAAGAGATGTCAAGTCAGTGATGGTACTCTCCAGTCACTTGTTCTCTCTGAGATGGAATATTGCTGTGTACTAACAATCCTTTGTGTGATAAATGGTTTAAAAAACATTTATCACACATAAACAGGCAAAATTGCAGAGCTGAAGAATGTATAGAGAACTTCCACACCTCGTATAAACTCAGACAAGCACCTAAATTACTTGGAACACTTGAAATCCCTCGAATTGTACTCCTTGGAACGTATGCGAGAAAGACACATAATAATTTACAACAGGAAAATTCTAGAGGGACTGGTTCCAAACCTGCACACTGAAATCACTCCCTATTTCAAGAGGAGAGTCGATAACTTCCCTGGTTCCTGAACAGCCAGGCTGTGATGCATGTGTTGGATTGTGTGTGGTTGGCACCAACATCCTGATGGATCAGACCATCATCCAAGAGGCCTGGTCTGTGACCTGGTCCCGAGGGTACAGACACCTCGAACCGTCTACATGTAATCTACAATATATACAAAAAAGCTACACGATAGCTATAAACGATATACGATAGATGCACGACAGGAAGGAAATATACCATAGGTATACGACACATACGAAAAATACACTAGATAAAGAGTAAATGTACATGAAAATGAAGAGAGAGAGAGACACGTGTGAGGTAAATCCCATTGTTTACATCGTAGTGATACAGCTGTTGACTTGAAATATCAGCTGTACCCTGACCGGCCACCACTGTAACCCACTCTGCATGTCTTCCTCTTGACTTATTTCTGTGTGAGAGAGAGAGAGAGAGAGAGAGAGAGAGAGAGAGTTAACATCAATTAACTCCGTGAATTACGGTATGTTAAGCGCACATAATGTGAGTAGCCAAACATGTTTTGTATATATCGTATAAATATTGTCTTTAAAAAACATATTTTGAAAATTAATCACAGTTATTACATTCACGAAGAAACGCTAAACCCGCAAGGGTAACACTGAGAGGGGAAGGGTTGAAGAAATAGCCACTGTAAACATGTTTCCTACTATTGTGAATCTTACGAGATCTTCCGAGACTTAACTTGTTACACACATGACTTGTTCACATGACTTGTTCACATGACTTGTTCACATGACTTGTTCACATGACTTGTTCACTGGGTGGTCTAGTAGGCACGATAGTGGGAACGGCAGTGGGAGGTCAAGGGTTCGATCCCCATGTCTTCCCTTACATTGCACTATAATGTTTAAAGGGGTGGACCGGTAAGCCAGCTGAAGACCTCGGTCACATGACCAGAAGATCCAGCTGTGGGTCATCATATGACTAAGACCCGCGTCAGGAAGCACTCGTCATGTTTCCTGACGAACCTTATCTAACCTAATCTGTTATGTTCACTAAACTGAGAACTGCTCATTTCATAGTGGTACATGTGGTGGTACCCCTGCAGGTTGTGGCTTGGTATTAGTGGTCTGTCTGCAGGTTGTGGCTTGGTACCAGTGGTCTGTCTGCAGGTTCTGGCTTGGTACTAGTAGTATATCTGCAGGTTGTGGCTTTTACTAGTAGTATATCTGCAGGTTGTGGCTTTTACTAGTAGTATATCTGCAGGTTGTGGCTTGGCACTAGAGTTGCAGGAGGTGGAGGTACATACTAACCCAGGTGGTACTCCTGCAGGCTGTGGCTTGACACTAGAGTTGCAGGAGGTGTAGGTACTAATCCAGATGACACTCCTGCAGGTTGTGGCTTGGCACTAGAGCTGCAGGAGGTGGAGGTACTAACCCAGGTGGTACTCCTGCAGGTTGTGGCTTGACACTAGGGTTGCAGGAGGTGGAGGTACTAACCCAGATGGTACTCCTGCAGGTTGGGGCTTGACACTAGGGTTGCAGGAGGTGGAGGTACTAACCCAGATGGTGCTCCTGCAGGTTGTGGCTTGGCTCTAGAGCTGCAGGAGGTGGAGGTACCGGAGTTCAAGGTGCGGGGGTCGCGAGCGGAGCTCTCTTGCCACTACAACCTGGGGAACGCCACGCTCTACAGCCTCAAGTGGTACAGAGGAGACAAGCTCTTCTATCAATACATCCCCACCAATAACGTCACCAAGAACGCCTTCGCTGTATCCGGATTCAGCGTCGACGTAAGTGATAGTAACTTTTTTCCCAGCACGTGACACTCAGTGTCTAAAAGTCTTTGAAATTACCACTTGTATGATGTGGGTAACAGAGTAGGTAATCAGTAGCGCAAAATAACAGAGTTCCTAACTGAGAGAGAGTTCCTAACTGAGAGAGAGTTCTTAACTGAGAGAGAGTTCCTAGCAGTGTCTGTTGTGTCTATGTACATGAATGGTCTACAATACCGACAAAGTGAAGAATTAGACACGTGCAACATCTGGGTGTCTTACAAATAAAAATACCAAGATGTTACATGTGTCTAATTCTTGTTTCTATGTGTGGTCAATATTTACCTGTCTGTGTGTGGTCAATATTTACCTGTCTGTGTGTGGTCAATATTTACCTGTCTGTGTGGTCAATATTTACCTGTCTGTGTGGTCAATATTTACCTGTCTGTGTAGTCAATATTTACCTGTCTGTGTAGTCAATATTTACCTGTCTGTGTAGTCAATATTTACCTGTCTGTGTAGTCAATATTTACCTGTCTGTGTAGTCAATATTTACCTGTCTGTGTGGTCAATATTTACCTGTCTGTGTAGTCAATATTTACCTGTCTGTGTGTGGTCAGTATTTACCTGTCTGTGTAGTCAATATTTACCTGTCTGTGTGTGGTCAATATTTACCTGTCTGTGTGGTCAATATTTACCTGTCTGTGTGGTCAATATTTACCTGTCTGTGTGGTCAATATTTACCTGTCTGTGTGGTCAGTATTTACCTGTCTGTGTGGTCAATATTTACTTAATCCCACTGATAATTTCCTATAGTGAAGTAAGATCAACAGGTAAGAGATAGAAAACATCCAGGAATATTAAAAAAAAATATTCAAGAATGTCTGGAAATACTGTGGAAGATTCAGACATACTCAGGACTCCATGACTACTGGCGGAGTCACCTAACCTGATAGTACTGCCTTTGATCACCTCAACTATGACAAGTCTCGCATCTTGAAGTGACAACCAACACACATATCAAGAGACTCCCACAACATTCTGGAATCTAAGAGTACTTCAGTAGGAGGTGACGATGAATATAATCCGAAATGCTGTGTATAACTATGTTTTTTTCTGCACTAAATGTCACCCATCTCTGTACAACATTGTATCATGCTGAAAATAAATAAAAACACGTTACTCCAAGGTCCACACAGGCTAACTTAATAGAGATAAAAACTATGTAACAAACATGATTTTATAATGGTACTAGACTAGTTGATGTTGACTTGACGTGGTTATTCTGGCAGTCTTTCAAGTTTTCGCAATCATTCTCTGCTTTCTGTAAACCTTGGAGGGTATATCGCGCCCCACGCGGGGTGATGTGTGGGTGTGGTGGCCCTCAACTTCTCTCTTTCCTACCTCTGAGAGAATTTTCCCAGCAACCTGCGTGTTGGAACTCCTGCAACATTGTGTAGCTCCTGACGAAGCACGGAAGGGCGAAAGGCCTACAGCTGGTGTTTTTTCAAATCCTTAGTAGCTTATTTTGCATTGTTTAAAGCGCCTATTTGTTATTAGTTTGCATGACACTAAACTGTATAATTACAAATACCTCAGAGAGAGAAAGAAAGAAACATGAGTTGATATATATATATATATATATATATATATATATATATATATATATATATATATATATATATATATATATATATATATATATATATATGGGACAGGAGGAACAAAATAAAGAATAAGAAGACAAAATAAAAAACTTTCTGTCTCTTATAATTATTCCTCAGGCAATGTAAATTTTGGGTTATAAAATACAGGTAAATTAAATATTTGTGAAGGAGGAAGCTTTACCCTTGCCTTGGTCTCATTTTAATAATGACAGAGCAGCAGCCTCCACGAAAATAGTGTATGATGTGTCGGCCCTTAGAGGAAAGCCACTCCTGATTAAGCTGTCTTCTCCTCTCCAAATTTAGCTAAAGATTTATAAAAATTCTAGAATATATATATATATATATATATATATATATATATATATATATATATATATATATATATATATATATATATTATAATGTTTGTTACAATGAACATTCTAAACAGTATGAGATATTAAGCATGTTTTATTGTAATGAAGAAGTAATAACCTGTGTGTGTGTGTACTCACCTATTTTTGGCTACAGGGTTCGAGTCACAGCTTCTGACCCCGCCTCTTCGCTGTATGTGTGTGTGTGTGTGTGTGTGTGAGATATGGCAGATTCAGTGAGGTAGTTAATAACACACAGTGACAGCTTTACTGAGTGACCTACACAACACACAGTATAGTGTTGACATTACTCACACAGTACGGGGGTACACTAGTTTGATTACTGCACCTGATATCCTGACTCCACTCAAACACCGGTTATCACTCTTACACCGGTTATCACTCTAACACCGGTTATCACTAACACCGGTTATCACTCTAACACCGGTTATCACTCTAACACCGGTTATCACTCTAACACCGGTTATCACTAACACCGGTTATCACTCTAACACCGGTTATCACTCTAACACCGGTTATCACTAACACCGGTTATCACTCAAACACCAGTTATCACGCTAACACCGGTTATCACTCTAACACCGGTTATCACTTTAACACCGGTTATCACTAACACCAATTATCACTTTAACACCGGTTATCACTCTAACACCAGTTATCACTTTAACACCGGTTATCACTCTAACACCAGTTATCACTTTAACACCGGTTATCACTCTAACACCGGTTATCACTTTAACACCGGTTATCATTCTAACACCAGTTATCACTTTAACACCGGTTATCACTCTAACACCAATTATCACTTTAACACCGGTTATCACTCTAACACAAGTTATCACATTAACACCGGTTATCACTCTAACACCGGTTATCACTCTAACACCGGTTATCACTCTAACACCGGTTATCACTCTAACACCGGTTATCACTCTAACACCGGTTATCACTCTAACACCGGTTATCACTCTAACACCGGTTATCACTAACACCGGTTATCACTCAAACACCAGTTATCACTTTAACACCGGTTATCACTTTACCACCAGTTATCACTTTAACACCGGTTATCACTTTAACACCGGTTATCACTCTAACACCAGTTATCACTTTAACACCGGTTATCACTTTAACACCAGTTATCACTTTAACACCGGTTATCACTTTAACACCGGTTATCACTCTAACACCGGTTATCACTTTAACACTTGTTATCATTCTAACACCAGTTATCACTTTAACACCGGTTATCACTAACACCAATTATCACTTTAACACCGGTTATCACTCTAACACCAGTTATCACTTTAACACCGGTTATCACTCTAACACCGGTTATCACTCTAACACCAGTTATCACTCTAACACCGGTTATCACTCTAACACCGGTTATCACTAACACCGGTTATCACTCTAACACCGGTTATCACTAACACCGGTTATCACTCAAACACCAGTTATCATGCTAACACCGGTTATCACTCTAACACCGGTTATCACTTTAACACCGGTTATCACTAACACCAATTATCACTTTAACACCGGTTATCACTCTAACACCGGTTATCACTTTAACACCGGTTATCACTTTAACACCGGTTATCACTTTAACACCGGTTATCACTTTAACACCAGTTATCACTCTAACACCGGTTATCACTTTAACACCGGTTATCACTTTAACACCGGTTATCACTTTAACACCGGTTATCACTTTAACACCGGTTATCACTCTAACACCAGTTATCACTTTAACACCGGTTATCACTCTAACACCAGTTATCACTTTAACACCGGTTATCACTCTAACACCAGTTATCACTCTAACACCAGTTATCACTCTAACACCAGTTATCACTTTAACACCAGTTATCACTTTAACACCGGTTATCACTCTAACACCAGTTATCACTTTAACACCGGTTATCACTTTAACACCAGTTATCACTTTAACACCGGTTATCACTCTAACACCAGTTATCACTTTAACACCAGTTATCACTTTAACACCAGTTATCACTTTAACACCGGTTATCACTAACACCAGTTATCACTTTAACACCGATTATCACTCTAACACCAGTTATCACTTTAACACCGGTTATCACTTTACCACCAGTTATCACTTTAACACCGGTTATCACTTTAACACTGGTTATCACTCTAACACCAGTTATCACTTTAACACCGGTTATCACTTTAACACCAGTTATCACTTTAACACCGGTTATCACTTTAACACCGGTTATCACTCTAACACTGGTTATCACTTTAACACCAATTATCACTTTAACACCGGTTATCACTTTAACACCGGTTATCACTTTAACACCGGTTATCACTCTAACACCAGTTTTCACTTTAACACCGGTTATCACTCTAACACCGGTTATCACTTTAACACCAGTTATCACTTTAACACCAGTTATCACTTTAACACCGGTTATCACTTTAACACCAGTTATCACTTTAACACCGGTTATCACTCTAACACCAGTTATCACTTTAACACCGGTTATCACTTTAACACCGGTTATCACTTTAACACCAGTTATCACTTTAACCGGTTATCACTCTAACACCAGTTATCACTTTAACACCGGTTATCACTCTAACACCAGTTATCACTTTAACACCGGTTATCACTCTAACACCGGTTATCACTTTAACACCGGTTATCACTCTAACACCAGTTATCACTCTAACACCAGTTATCACTTTAACACCGGTTATCACTTTAACACCAGTTATCACTAACACCGGTTATCACTTTAACACCGGTTATCACTCTAACACCAGTTATCACTTTAACACCGGTTATCACTCTAACACCAGTTATCACTTTAACACCGGTTATCACTGTCACTGTTGCAGTTCCTCAGCACTGACATAATGTCACTAATTAACACTGCATCACTTTAGCAGTTCCTCACGACACTGTTACTAGTAGTGAAAAACTGATGGGTCCTCACAAACTCTCTCTTCTGGATGACTGTCTCACTGTTACATTGACACAGTCATCCACTGGCCATGACCTGGACATCCACTGGT
Source organism: Cherax destructor (assembly GCA_009830355.1). Classification (NCBI taxonomy): domain Eukaryota; kingdom Metazoa; phylum Arthropoda; class Malacostraca; order Decapoda; family Parastacidae; genus Cherax; species Cherax destructor. The sequence continues at coordinate 65,382 of WNWK01005229.1, read as the reverse complement.
CATGACATGGGCATCCACTGGTCATGACCTGGACATCCACTGGTCATGACCTGGACATCCACTGGTCATGACCTGGACACTGAATCACCGACCAGGTGAGAGACGACACGAGTACACGAGGATAATCAAGGTTGCATATCACCTCTTCTTCACTCAAGAATATTTTAATACTTCAAACAGATATTAAAGTAAACTTTCAGTATTAAATAAGTATTAAATAAAGGGAATGTTGAGTATAACTTTGGGTTTTCAAACAGAAGTTGACGAAACACTGTCAGAAAATAACTAGCAAAGGAGGTTGAGGAAAATAGAACAGATACGAACTAGCAGATCTATTATCCGCCATAATGAAATGTATTAAGTTAGACATATCTACGGAGAAAGTAGCAAGGTCAGTAGATTGCAAGATGTTACTGCTAGACTAAGGCTAGGCTATAAGTATCACTGGCAGTACTGTTGTTACTGCTTGACTAAGGCTAGGCTATAAGTATCACTGGCAGTACTGTTGTTACTGCTAGACTAAGGCTAGGCTATAAGTATCACTGGCAGTACTGTTGTTACTGCTTGACTAAGGCTAGGCTATAGTATCACTGGCAGTACTGTTGTTACTGCTAGACTAAGGCTAGGCTATACGTATCACTGGCAGTACTGTTGTTACTGCTGACTAAGGCTAGGCTATAAGTATCACTGGCAGTACTGTTGTTACTGCTAGACTAAGGCTAGGCTATAAGTATCTCTGGCAGTACTGTTGTTACTGCTTGACTAAGGCTAGGCTATAAGTATCACTGGCAGTACTGTTGTTACTGCTAGACTAAGGCTAGGCTATACGTATCACTGGCAGTACTGTTGTTACTGCTTGACTAAGGCTAGGCTATAAGTATCACTGGCAGTACTGTTGTTACTGCTAGACTAAGGCTAGGCTATAAGTATCTCTGGCAGTACTGTTGTTACTGCTAGACTAAGGCTAGGCTATAAGTATCACTGGCAGTACTGTTGTTACTGCTAGACTAAGGCTAGGCTATAAGTATCTCTGGCAGTACTGTTGTTACTGCTAGACTAAGGCTAGGCTATAAGTATCTCTGGCAGTACTGTTGTTACTGCTAGACTAAGGCTAGGATATAAGTATCACTGGCAGTACTGTTGTTACTGCTAGACTAAGGCTAGGCTATAAGTATCTCTGGCAGTACTGTTGTTACTGCTAGACTAAGGCTAGGCTATAAGTATCACTGGCAGTACTGTTGTTACTGCTAGACTAAGGCTAGGCTATAAGTATCACTGGCAGTACTGTTGTTACTGCTAGACTAAGGCTAGGCTATAAGTATCACTGGCAGTACTGTTGTTACTGCTAGACTAAGGCTAGGCTATAAGTATCACTGGCAGTACTGTTGTTACTGCTAGACTAAGGCTAGGCTATAAGTATCACTGGCAGTACTGTTGTTACTGCTTGACTAAGGCTAGGCTATAAGTATCACTGGCAGTACTGTTGTTACTGCTAGACTAAGGCTAGGCTATAAGTATCACTGGCAGTACTGTTGTTACTGCTAGACTAAGGCTGGCTATAAGTATCACTGGCAGTACTTTGTTACTGCTGACTAAGGCTAGGCTATAAGTATCCCTGGCAGTACTGTTGTTACTGCTAGACTAAGGCTAGGCTATAAGTATCCCTGGCAGTACTGTTGTTACTGCTAGACTAAGGCTAGGCTATAAGTATCCCTGGCAGTACTGTTGTTACTAGCTAGACTAAGGCTAGGCTATAAGTATCCCTGGCAGTACTGTTGTTACTGCTAGACTAAGGCTAGGCTATAAGTATCCCTGGCAGTACTGTTGTTATGCTGACTAAGGCTAGGCTATAAGTATCTCTGCAGTACTGTTGTTACTGCTAGACTAAGGTGGTGAGTAAGGTATCACTGGCAGTACGTTGTTACTGCTAGACTAAGGACTAGGCATATAAGTATCTCTGCAGTACTGTTGTTACTGCTAGACTAAGGCAGACTATAAGTATTCTGGCAGTACTGTTGTTACTGCAGACTAAGGCTACTATAAGTATTCTGGCAGTACTGTTGTCTGAGACTAGAGAGCAGTGCTATAAGATGTGTGGACAGAGACAGTGTCATACACTGGTGTGTGGACAGAGACAGCGTCATACACTGTCTTAGAGTATACAAACATCCAATCTTTCCAAGACACCTCCATGTAAACCTTACAGTCAATACCAACCCTCATTATTAATGATAAGATATCTGAAATATTGATGTTGCATCCACATTATGCATCAACTAGATGAACAAACTGTCTTCAATAGATTGCAACCCAGCTATGACCAATTTTTTAGTGGTAATGAGACGTTTTTAGATTGTATTCCTTACTGTACTGTGTACAGCAACTATGTGAAGAAATGAAGAAATTGTAACATACAAAATAACTAATATTCCTTCCTTTGTCAGACGTTACAGTGGTCTGACAAAGACCACTGTAACGTCTGACAAAGACCACTGTAACGTCTGACAAAGACCACTGTAACGTCTGACAAAGACCACTGTAACGTCTGACAAAGACCACTGTAACGTCTGACAAAGACCACTGTAACGTCTGACAAAGACCACTGTAACGTCTGACAAAGACCACTGTAAAGTCTGACAAAGACCACTGTAACGTCTGACAAAGACCACTGTAACGTCTGACAAAGACCACTGTAACGTCTGACAAAGATCACTGTAACGTCTGACAAAGACCACTGTAACGTCTGACAATAGACCACTGTAACGTCTGACAAACACTCACTGTAACGTCTGACAAAGACCACAACGTCTGACAAAGACCCTGTAACGTCTGACAAAGACCACTGTAACGTCTGACAAAGACCACTGTAACGTCTGACAAAGACCACTGTAACGTCTGACAAAGACCACTGTAACGTCTGACAAAGACCACTGTAACGTCTGACAAAGACCACTGTAACGTCTGACAAAGACCACTGTAACGTCTGACAAAGACCACTGTAACGTCTGACAAAGACCACTGTAACGTCTGACAAAGACCACTGTAACGTCTGACAAAGACCATTGTAACGTCTGACAAAGACCACTGTAACGTCTGTAATGCTGTTTTTAGCGCTACCTCTCACAGGATGAGCTGCGAGTGTACAATAAGCCAGACACTCAATAAGCTTAGTGTTACACCTCACAGTGTATATAACTGAGAGAGATACACCTCGCGGTGTATATAACTGAGAGTGATACACCTCACAGTGTATGTAACTGAGAGAGATACACCTCACAGTGTATATAACTGAGAGAGATACACCTCGCAGTGTATATAACTGAGAGAGATACACCTCGCAGTGTATATAACTGAGAGAGATACACCTCGCAGTGTATATAACTGAGAGATACACCTCACAGTGTATATAACTGAGAGAGATACACCTCGCAGTGTATATAACTGAGAGATACACCTCACAGTGTATATAACTGAGAGAGATACACCTCGCAGTGTATATAACAGAGAGATACACCTCACAGTGTATATAACAGAGAGATACACCTCACAGTGTATATAACTGAGAGAGATACACCTCACAGTGTATATAACTGAGAGATACACCTCACAGTGTATATAAGTGAGAGAGATACACCTCCCAGTGTATATAACAGAGAGATACACCTCACAGTGTATATAACTGAGAGAGATACACCTCGCAGTGTATATAACTGAGAGAGATACACCTCACAGTGTATATAAGTGAGAGAGATACACCTCGCAGTGTATATAACAGAGAGTTACACCTCACAGTGTATATAACTGAGAGAGATACACCTCGCAGTGTATATAACTGAGAGAGATATACCTCGCGGTGTATATAACTGAGAGAGATACACCTCGCAGTGTATGTAACTGAGAGAGTTACACCTCACAGTGTATATAACTGAGAGACATACACCTCACAGTATATATATCTTTTCCCTTATATTTGGTAAAAAGTGCCACTCTATTTCAGTGATTTGCTGCCCCAAACCAGCCAATCACAGTGGGTCAGAGGTGCCAGAGGCCTACAATTGTGAACGGAAGGCTGGCACTGCATGAGGTGCCGGGAGGCACTATACGAGGAGGTGCCAGCGACCTGCCGTCTCATTATGTGCCTGGCAAGACCCGTGTTGTCCCATCTCTCAACTTTATATGTCATTAGAGGTCATTTTAGTCTCCTCCTTCTGGCCCTAAGAAATATTTCAGACCATAACTATGATGAAAATTTATCTTCAGGACCTAAAGTGTAGAAACCAGTTAAGATGACCTAAGACAAGCAGTTAAGGCGACCTTAGGCAAGCAGTTAAGGTGACCTAACACAAGCAGTTAAGATGACCTAAGACAAGCAGTTAGGATGACCTAAGACAATCAGTTAAGGTGACCTAAGATAAGCAGTTAAGATGACCTAACACAAGCAGTTAAGATGACCTAACACAAGCAGTTAAGATGACCTAACACAAACAGTTAAGATGACCTAAGACCAGCAGTTAGGATGACCTAAGACAAGCAGTTAAGATGACCTAAGATAAGCAGTTAAGATGACCTAACACAAGCAGTTAGAATGACCTAAGACAAGCAGTTAGGATGACCTAAGATAAGCAGTTAGAATGACCTAAGACAAGCACTTAGGATGACCTAAGACAAGCAGTTAAAATGACTTAACATTCAGTTGGTTAATATAACAGCATACAGACGGTGTATGGCCCTCATAGATTTAATATTTCCCCATAAAAATTCAAAATACTCAATATCAGAGAGATTTGTGTATGTTAGGTTAGGTAAGGTTCGTCAGGAAACAGGACAAGTGTTTCCTGACGCGGGTCTAAGTTATATGATGACCCACTGTTGGAGCTTTTGGTCATCTGACCGAGGCCTTCCGCTGGAATGGTGTCTTGTGTATTATCGAGGTGGTACATGTATGTTTGTCTCTCCCTTCACGTGTGCACATTAACTTTATTGTACACATTGAAATAACCATTGAACCCAGTATTGTATTTTCGGCATGACAACATACATACATACATATTCATACACACATATCTCTGTCCCTCTGTCCCCTGGTTATATTTCAGGCGTAACCATTAAACTCTGTCATTAAATTTTCGTTCCCTCACAAGAATAGTCGTCAGGACATGTTTACCCTCGTTTCCTGACTCCCATGAATGACCTCCCTCACCGCTTTCTTTTAGACGAATATATATATAATATATATATATATATATATATATATATATATATATATATATATATATATATATATATATATATATATATATATATATATATATTCTTACATTTAGGTCACACTACATAGGAATGTAAATAGAAATATTCCATCGTAAGCTATGCGTATCGTAAGAAGTGACTAAAATGGCACGATCAAGGGGTAAACCATAAAATCGATGAGAGGAAAAGGCGGCATCTGTGGAGACAAAGAACGTTATCCATGGAGGCAAAAGTGGAATGTATGTGAGTATTGTGGTGCCAACATTCTTATATGGGTATGAAGCATGGGTTGTGAATGTTGCAGCGAGGAGGAGGCTGGAGGCAGTGGAGATGTCATGTCTGAGGGGAATGTGTGGCAAATATATTATGCAGAGAATTCGTAGTTTGGAGATTAAAATGAGGTGCGTGGTTGCTAAGAGTATTATCCAAAGAGGTGAGTAGGGGTTGTTGAGATGTTTTGGACATTTAGAGAGGATGGAGGAAAATAGGATCATTTGGAGGGTGTCTGTCTCCGTTTGTATAACTTACAAATGTCTCCCATTCAATGTGTCCCGTTTTCTCTAGTGCTGAAACTCCTAAGATAATTGCCAGTAATATCCATATCACTGGCAATATAATTAGTATATAATATTATTTATATCATAGCATAGTTTGACCGAATTTTTGATAATTGACATGTCACTTACATCAGGCTGCTAGTACTACTACTACTACTAGGTCAGATGCCGTGCTCCTCCCTTAAGTGAATGTGACTGACCTGACTAATTTAAGGCATTGGCTTAAGCCGGTGGAAGAATTGGACCTGCCTCGCATGGGCCAGTAGGCCTGCTGCAGTGTTCCTTCTTTCTTGTGTTCTTATATAAATTTTAAGTAAGTACTTGCTTTGGTGAGCCGTGCGTTACTCTGCATTATTAGAGTGGACTAATTCACTGTAACAGTGGAGTTTAAAAGAGACTAAGAGAGCGGTGGTATAGAGAGTGAAGAAGAGCGAGAGAGCCTAAGACTCTTACAAAACTTGGTGTCTTTATCATTCATAGCTGCAGTAACTTTGTTGCTGCTAAACTTAACTCTGCCTTTGATCCTCTCTGCATGCGCACACTCACATGGATTTTTATGTGTTGTTGGATGTGATGAGACTATTGTGTGATTTATGCGCATGACGAGGCTACTGCTTCTTATTGTTATTGTTCTTCTTGTGTGGTTATTGTTATTGTTGTTTTTGTGGTTATTTTTATTTTTGGCATTGTTATTGTTGTTGCTGGCATTGTTATTGTTGTTGTTGGTATTGTTATTGTTGTTGCTGGTATTGTTATTGTTGTTGCTGGTATTGTTATTGTTGTTGCTGGTATTGTTATTATTGTTGCTGGTATTGTTATTGTTGTTGCTGGTATTGTTATTGTTGTTGCTGGTATTGTTATTGTTGTTGCTGGTATTATTGTTGTTGCTGGTATTGTTATTGTTGTTGCTGGTATTGTTATTGTTGTTGTTGGTATTGCTATTGTTGTTGCTGGTATTGCTATTGTTGTTGCTGGTATTGTTATTGTTGTTGCTGGTATTGTTATTGTTGTTGCTGGTATTGTTATTGTTGTTGGTATTGCTATTGTTGTTGCTGGTATTGCTATTGTTGTTGCTGGTATTGTTATTGTTGTTGCTGGTATTGTTATTGTTGTTGCTGGTATTGTTATTGTTGTTGCTGGTATTGTTATTGTTGTTGCTGGTATTGTTATTGTTGTTGCTGGTATTGTTATTGTTGTTTCTGGTATTATTGTTGTTGATGGTATTGTTATTGTTGTTGCTGGTATTGTTATTGTTGGTATTGCTATTGTTGTTGCTGGTATTGCTATTGTTGTTGCTGGTATTGTTATTGTTGTTGCTGGTATTGTTATTGTTGTTGTTGGTATTGCTATTGTTGTTGCTGGTATTGCTATTGTTGTTGCTGGTATTGTTATTGTTGTTGCTGGTATTGTTATTGTTGTTGCTGGTATTGTTATTGTTGTTGGTATTGCTATTGTTGTTGCTGGTATTGCTATTGTTGTTGCTGGTATTGTTATTGTTGTTGCTGGTATTGTTATTGTTCTTGTGGTTATTGTTATTATTTTTTATGTGGTTATAGGTGTTGTTGTTATTGTTGTTGCTCATCTTCCACTACACCTTAACGACAAATAATTTTAGCATTTATTGTTACTGCAACATTCATCAAATATTTCTTGTTATTACAGCATTTATCAAATATTTCTTGTTATTACAGCATTTATCAAACATTTATTGTTCTTTCAGCATTTATCAAACATTTCTTATTATTTCAGCATTTATCAAACATCTTCTCTTGTTACTTTAGCATTTATCAAGTATTTCCTCTAGTTGCTTCAGTATTTATCAGACATCTCCTCTTGTTGCTTCAGCATTTCATCTATAAGAATCAAGGCAGTGAACAAAGTGTGCCACCATCACATAACAATTCTCTCAGAATTGTGCTGTGTGGCTGTGCTGTTATTAATTGGAACAAATTGTTGCTGTGGTTGATGTATGCATGTGAAGGTAATTCCTCACAGCTGGACCAGCACTGCCAGCTGGCCACTATGACCCAGGGAAATTTCACTTTATATCTGCGAAACACTGTCATTCTCTGGATAGTAAGATACAGAAGTACAAAACTCATACTTGGTATTTCTTTAAAGTCTCGCAATATTATGTTTTGTAGTTAGATGGTTGGTTTGTTGACGGTCTTATTACATCATGTTTATTTCACTATCACTCCTGTTCCCTCTATATTTGACTGAAGAAGTCCAACAATAAAGATACCTAACTGTTGTACCTGTGTCTTAATCATCAACTTATTGGTATTTTATACCATTTTTCAACATAACACTGGTGTTATTAAGGCTACACCTAACCTTGTTGCTAACACCATGTTTTCTCTAAGTTGATGTTTGTTGCAAGAGCAGAGAGCTGCCCCAGCCTTGTCTATTATCTGCTGACAGTCCTGCCACCACACTGCTGACAGTCCTTCCTCCACACTGCTGACAGTCCTTCCTCTACACTGCTGACAGTCCTGCCTCCACACTGCTGACAGTCCTGCCTCCACACTGCTGACAGTCCTGCCACCACACTGCTGACAGTCCTGCCACCACACTGCTGACAGTCCTTCCTCCACACTGCTGACAGTCCTTCCTCCACACTGCTGACAGTCCTGCCTCCACACTGCTGACAGTCCTGCCTCCACACTGCTGACAGTCCTGCCTCCACACTGCTGACAGTCCTTCCTCCACACTGCTGACAGTCCTTCCTCCACACTGCTGACAGTCCTGCCTCCACACTGCTGACAGTCCTGCCACCACACTGCTGACACACACACCACAAACACATAACTATAACCCTGCACATACATATACTATCTACGATTAACGATAGCGGAGTTTAATTTCTATCTGTTAAAAGTTGCTAGGAAACATAAGCTCAGTGACATCAGTCAGTGTATAGTGTGAACATCAGTGAGAAATAGACTGACCTCTCAGTTGGGTTGGTTAATGGGGTTTAAAGCCTATCTACTACACTAAAGTCTTAAGGCTGAAGGGAATCTCTTCACAACCAGACAATACATATTTTATTGCCTAAACCATGGGCAGATCTACTGTGAAATTAATGAAGTTTAAACTTCAGGGCCCCTAATCCCGGAGGGGCCCCAGTAACGACTGTAGTCCACATTGTTTAAAAAAATTGGGTCTACTGTGTGAGAAAGGGTTGAGAAGGGGCCCCCATAACAGTGCAACCTTCAGGGCCCAAAAAATGTAGGTCCCCAACTGACCTAAACTAATGCTTTAAGCAAACTCTCAGTATATATACGCTGAGAGATATACACTCCTCAGGGCATATATATATATATATATATATATATATATATCACCGCTGTGAAACACTAAATCATTTTCAACATTATAATCCTGCCTTCGTCTACTGAAGTATCAACTTTTAATTGATTTGTAACAGAATTTGAAAAAATTCCATAACTGGTATAACATTTTAGCTTATAGTCCACGCAGTTATAGACCTAGTAGTATTAGACACTTGTGTACTGGTGGAAACTTACACGATTATTATATGTGCACTGTTGATGATAAATTAGACACATGTGCAACACTTTGGTATCTTTACTTTGTATAGTCTTCATCAGTCCTATACAAAGAAGACTGGTGAAGATCAGGAGTTTGAGGTAATCAGTCCCTCAGCCTGGAGTCGATGTGTTCAGTCCATCAATCTTGAAAAGAATACAGAATATGCAAGAAGAAGTGGCTTATATACTGTAGACAGGTGAGGTGAAGCAGTCGTAGACGGTATCACATTGGACAACTCTACGTGTGGAAGTAGGTCATTCCTATAGGTTAGGCAGGTGAAGAATTCCCTGTATCTACATTGTTGTCAGACAGCAACATATTGGGATCTTGATACAGGGAATTCTTCACTTGCCTAACCTATAGGCATCGCCTTGATTAACTTAAGAAAATATCGAAATCTGTGACCTGTGACCTGTGACCTTATAATACTGTGACGTCAGTGCTTTGAACCTTCCTAATATGGTGACGTCAGGATCTTCGACCTTCCTAATACGGTGACGTCAGTATCTTCGATCTTCCTAATACGGTGACGTCAGGATCTTCGACCTTCCTAATACGGTGACGTCAGGATCTTCGATCTTCCTAATACGGTGACGTCAGGATCTTCGACCTTCCTAATACGGTGACGTCAGTAACTTCGATCTTTCTAATACGGTGACGTCAGGATCTTCGACCTTCCTAATACGGTGACGTCAGGAACTTCGACCTTCCTAATACGGTGACGTCAGTATCTTCGACCTTCCTAATACGGTGACGTCAGTATCTTCGACCTTCCTAATACGGTGACTTCCAGGCAGAAATGGTGACATAAATCAGGGGGTCCACTGATTTCCCTGGAGTGCGCTAAAAGGCATAACTATTTCTCAGCATTTTCCAGTATAATTCTATCGTAGGAAACTCTTGTAATTTGCTCCTCTGATAACATGTTATTGTAATGACTATATTTTTCTCTCTCTCTCTCTCTCTCTCTCTCTCTCTCTCTCTCTCTCTCTCTCTCTCTCTCTCTCTTTGATACAAGCAATATTCCTAACCTCTTTTAAGTCTGGTTTGTTTACAATATATTTGAGGTTATTTGTTCTTGGAGAGTAGGATAACAGGTGTGCGTGTGTGTCTGTGTGTGTCCGTGTGTGTCCGTGTGTGTATTGAGCTGTGTGAGGGCAACAGTGACGTAACAACAAGTGTTATCAACACACCCCTTAGGTCGCAGCAGGTGTTATCAACACACCTCATGTCGCAACAGGTGTTATCAACACACCTCAGGTCGCAACAGGTGTTATCAACGCACCTCAGGTCACAACAGGTGTTATCAACACACCTCAGGTCACAACAGGTGTTACCAACGCACCTCAGGTCACAACAGGTGTTATCAACACAGGTACTGGTCTGGTAACATAATTCCTCCATCCCTACTAGTTCTTCCTTCCCTGCTGTCTCCTCCTCCTCCTTCTCCTCCTCCCTCTTCCTGCTTCCTCCATTCTGGCTTGTATATATAATTACAGTGTGTTCGTACGAAGGATCTCTCGCCTACCTTGTTTAATAAACACCGTCAATGCCTGCTGTACAACACCTGCCTCCACGCTGCTGCTATACAACACCTGCCTCCGCGCTGCTGTTGTAAAAACACCTGCCTCAACACTGATGTTGTAAAAACACCTGCCTCCACGCTTCTGCTGTAAAAACACGTGCCTCCACGCTGTTGCTGTAAAACACCTGCCTCCACTCTGCTGCTGTAAAACACCTGCCTCCACGCTGCTGCTGTAAAACACCTGCCTCCACGCTGCTGCTGTAAAAAACCTGCCTCCACGCTGCTGCTGTAAAAAACCTGCCTCCACTCTGCTGCTGTAAAAAACCTGCCTCCACGCTGCTGCTGTAAAAACACCTGCCTCAACACTGATGTTGTAAAAACACCTGCCTCCACGCTGCTGCTGTAAAAAACCTGCCTCCACTCTGCTGCTGTAAAAACCTACCTCCACGCTGCTGCTGTAAAAACACTACCTCCACGCTGCTGCTGTAAAAACACATACCTCCACGCTGCTGCTGTAAAAACCTGCCTCCACGCTGCTGCTGTAAAAACCTGCCCCACGCTGCTGCTGTAAAAACCTGCCTCCACTCTGCTGCTGTAAAAACCTGCCTCCACTCTGCTGCGTAAAACACCTGCCTCCACGCTGCTGCTGTAAAAACCTGCCTCACGCTGCTGCTGTAAAAACCTCCTTCCACCTGCTGCTGTAAAAACACCTACCTCCACGCTGCTGCTGTAAAAACACATACCTCCACGCTGCTGCTGTAAAAAACCTGCCTCCACGCTGCTGCTGTAAAAACACCTGCCTCCACTCTGCTGCTGTAAAAACACCTGCCTCCACGCTGCTGCTGTAAAAACACCTGCCTCCACGCTGCTGCTGTAAAACACCTGCCTCCACGCTGCTGCTGTAAAAACCTGCCTCCACGCTGCTGCTGTAAAAACACCTGCCTCCACGCTGCTGCTGTAAAAAACCTGCCTCCACGCTGCTGCTGTAAAACACCTGCCTCCACCTGCTGCTGTAAAACACCTGCCTCCACCTGCTGCTGTAAAAACCTGCCTCCACGCTGCTCAAACCTGCCTCCACGCTGCTGCTGTAAAACACCTGCCTCCACACTGCTGCTGTAAAACACCTGCCTCCACGCTGCTGCCAGCATCTTTGATGCTACTAGCAACTCCGGCTGAAACTGTCGATGTTGTTGCTACTGTGGTTGCTACTGTTGTTGCTACTGTTGCTGCTGCTGTTGTTGCTTGCTGCTGCTTTTACTAGTACCACTACTTCTGCTGCTGACTTATTAAGGCATAAAACCCGTAAACAGTAAGGATACGACTGATAAGGAATTAAACCTAGAAATGGACGTGGTCGTGGAGGCGAGCTTGGGTATGGGCGTGTTTGTAGGTGGACGTGGGTGTGGGCGTGTTTGTAGGTGGATGTGGGTGTGGGCGTGCAATCCTTGGCGCCAACTCATCAACAAATCGTACACATCTAGAAGAGAGTTCATCAGATTCAGCCTAGACATGAAGAAGAAGTTCAGCAAGAACATCAACACCACAAGAATAACAAGAACAAATGGTACAAGCAAGACGTCATTCCGACTCATAAGTCAGAAACGAGTACTAAAGGGTGTTTCCTACCATAGCGGACCATTATCAAGTTGAAAAGAATCGAAACGTAGCATACTTTCAGTTGTATTGCGACATTCTTGCAGTGTATATATGATGCACTCGAATATACATTGGAATATAAATTAAAATATACATTGGAATATAAACAGAAATATACATTGGAATATATGCTGGAATATACACTGTATATACACATAAAAGAAGTTACCTCAGGTCATAGCACACACACACACACACGCACACACACTATATATATATATATATATATATATATATATATATATATATATATAAGAGAGAGAGAGAGAGAGAGAGAGAGAGAGAAAGTGTGATAGATTATTTGTGTATTTGAACCTACAACTGAGATCATCAACACATGGCCACTCAGGTAGAGGCAGCAGCATACAGACAGATAAGATTTTGTTAGGATTTTTTAACCTCTTAGGGTTAGCCATCCGGGATAACCCAAGAAAGTCAGTGCGTCATCGAGGACTGTCTGTCTTATTTCCATTGTGGTCCTTCAGTTTTGTCCCCCAGGATGCCACCCACTCCAGTCGGCTAACATCCAGGTACCTACTTACTTGCTAGGTGAACGGGACAACAGGTGTAAGGAAACACTCCCAATGTTTCTACCCGGACGGGGATCGAACCACAGACACTCAGTGTGTGAGGCGAGAGCGTTAGCTACCAGGCCACGGGAGAATCAATAAGTGTGTGTCTCCGTGTTTATGTTGACCTAAGTGACGACACTTCATGGTAATACGATGGTACAACATACCCACAGTATTTAACTATGGCCTTTTATGGCATTTTAGTAACGAAGACGTTTCGCCAACCACGGCCTTGATACTATGGTGTCCGAAACTTCGTATATTGTATATTATTTCCATACAGAAGTGTTGAGTAAACTGATAGATGAACATGTTTTGTCTCACCAGGGGATGTGTAGTAACATTGTGACGGTGGTGTTACGAGACCAGGTGGTGTGACGGTGGTGTTACGAGACCAGGTGTTGTGACGGTGGTGTTACGAGACCAGGTGATAGATGAAGATGTTTTGTCTCACCAGGGGATGTGTAGTAACATTGTGACGGTGGTGTTACGAGACCAAGTGGTGTGACGGTGGTGTTACGAGACCAGGTGATAGATGAACATGTTTTGTCTCACCAGGGGATGTGTAGTAACATTGTGACGGTGGTGTTACAGACCAGTGGTGTGACGGTGGTGTTACGAGACCAGGTGATAGATGAAGATGTTTTGTCTCACCAGGGGATGTGTATTAACATTGTGACGGTGGTATTACGAGACCAAGTGGTGTGACGGTGGTGTTACGAGACCAGGTGATAGATGAACATGTTTTGTCTCACGGGATGTGTATACATTGTGACGGTGGTGTTACGAGACCAGGTGATAGATGAAGATATTTTGTCTCACCAGGTGGAGTGTAGTAATGGTGTGACGGTGGTGTTACGAGACCTGGAGCTGCTAGCGACTGGCACTTACAGATGTGAAGTAATTACTGAGGCACCTGTCTTCCATACTAAGTTTGGTGAGGGCAACATGACTGTAATAGGTAAGTATGACTTAAAACAATTCTCAGTCCCTATCCACCTATTCTAATACAGAAGAAACACATTTACCATCACTTGCTGCCTAGTTGTCTCTCCTGAAGTACACGGGTATCACAATTATTCACTGAACTGCCACATTATCACTCCTCCTTCAGAGTGCGTGCACTGTACATCCCACCTTCAGGACTCAAGTCCGACTAACCGGTTCCTCCGAAATCTCACACTCCAACAGCACGTCAAATCCCAGACACTACTTGCCACCACTTCGATGTACCTGACTTACACACGTCTCCTGGAAGACCAAATCCCTACCCTTCAAAAACCTCCGTCAAAATTCTCCTTCCAGTCCTTGGAATCCTTCCCTACACCTTCCTGCATACAATCCCGTCTTGCTCCATACCACCAAACCATCTTTGTGTTATACCTTCCACATCATTACTTAAGTTCTATTACCTAGCAAAGAGTAATAAAAATGACAAATTAAAAATAAAAATAGGAATATAAAACATTAAATAAAAAAATAAAAGTGAAAAACAGAACAAAAAATAAATTAATAAAAATAATAATAATAATAATAATAATAATAATAATAATAACCTAATAATAATAATAATAATAATAATAATAATAATAATAATAATAATAATAATAATAAAATGCCGGGAGCAAGGGCTAGTAACCCCTTCTGTATAAATTACTAAATTTAAAAAGAGAAACTTTAGTTGTGTTTTTTAGGTCACCCTACCTGGGTGGGATATGGCCGGTTTGTTGAATATATATATATATATATATATATATATATATATATATATATATATATATATATATATATATTGTGTGTGTGTGTGTGTGTGTGTGTGTGTGTGTGTGTGTGTGTGTGTGTTTGTGTGTGTGTGTGAGAGAGAGAGAGAGAGAGAGAAAGATTATAAATTGAAGTAGAACATATAAATGAACAAGATAAATAGTAATAAAGAAGGCAGAAATAAAGAGGCGGGAGAAATAAAATACCAGCGAGAATTCTGGGGGAAATTTTTGAGAACTTAGGAGATAAATTTGTGAAAAGTTACACGAGTGTGCTGAGGGAAGTGTTGCTGGAGTGAGCTGAAGTGTTGCTGGGAGTGAGCTGAGGGAAGTGTTGCTGGGAGTGAGCTGAGGAAGTGTTGCTGGGAGTGAGCTGAGATAACTGTTGCTGGGAGTGAGCTGAGGGAAGTGTTGCTGGGAGTGAGCTGAGAGAAGTGTTGCTGGGAGTGAGCTGAGGGAAGTGTTGCTGGGAGTGAGCTGAGATAACTGTTGCTGGGAGTGAGCTGAGGGAAGTGTTGCTGGGAGTGAGCTGAGGGAAGTGTTGCTGGGAGTGAGCTGAGGGAAGTGTTGCTGGGAGTGAGCTTAGAGAAGTGTTGCTGGGAGTGAGCTTAGAGAAGTGTTGCTGGGAGTGAGCTTAGAGAAGTGTGCTGGTGGGGTGAGTTGAGAGACGAGACGAGTTGGTAGAGTGAGTTTTTGACTCACGAAATTAAGGATAACCGGATATGAGTTAATAACACGTTCACAACACAGGATAATCACACAAGACAGTTAATAACACGTTCATAACACAGGATAATCACACAAGACAGTTAATAACACGTTCATAACACAGGATAATCACACAAGACAGTTAATAACACGTTCACAACACAGGATAAGAACACAAGACAGTTAATAACACGTTCATAACACAGGATAATCACACAAGACAGTTAATAACACGTTCATAACACAGGATAAGAACAGAAGTCAGACAATTTATTGTGATAACTAAGTATCTCAGGTGACTGAGCCAGTGTGATGGATCACCCTGGATGTCACCTCTTGTGGGGAATTAGTCAGTGTTTGTGGGATCATCGGGTTAGTGTCCCTCGTTTCAGGCGTGTGTCCCGGTCTGAGGCCTTAGTTTGATATCTTTATTATGCACCCATACCCATCCTGTGGGCGGTAGTCAAAAGATTACAGAGGTACATAATGGGTCCAGGGACTGGGCCCCAAAGTTTTGATAGCTGAGCAAGTTATAAAGGTAATGAACTCACAAGTTACAAAGGTAATGAATCATGTAAGTAAATTTACTTGCGTTTATACATGGTTACAATCATGAACAAATTATAAAGTAATGAGCAATTCACTAGTCACACCCGGTCACAATGAGTCACCCGTCGGGGTCGCCGGGTGACTCATGGGGTCCAACCCTCCATGGGCAGTCCAGGATAGGTGGCTCTGGACAGTTGGTGGGGGCCACATAGCGACGTTTTCCCCGTGGGGTACAGTGGGGATGGGGAACGTCAAAGGTGCCGGCCTGCCTCCCATGTCTGAATGAATGGGCCTCTGCGTCAGGGTTACGCGAAGGACGTCTGCGGGTATGCCGACGTGGCAGACAACGCCAGAAGAGTGTCAACTGATTGTTGACACTCTGGGAACCCTGTGGTACCCAGTAGGACTGACGCATGTGGCGTTGAGCGTCTTGGTACTGTTCCGTGTAACACTCTCCTGTGGGTATCAGTCTGGGTTAAATCTGGTCTCCTGGCTGACTGACTCCCGCTCTTCTGGAAATCAAAGTCAGCTGAGCTGCGTTCTCTCTGTACTCGTCTCACCCAACATTTCGTGGGTTCAGAGGACTCTGGGTCTCCCTGCCCTCGCAGGGATGTGTAGGCACGAGGAGTGGCTGTTAGGGGTATGTCTAGCGTGGGGTATCTTCTGGACCCATCAATGTTTAACTCGGGCTCGATAGCTGCGTTTAAGCAGACTGTGTCTGCCAGCATAAGGTGTGGGTCTTGTCCCGATATGCCCTCAGGCTGTAACCCAACTGCGGACTGACCAGCTAGTCGCGGGGTGAAGTTTAGACAGTGGCTGGTAGATCCCGGTGGGACACTTGCCACAGTGTCACTTCCCTCACGGTCACTTTCCCCGCGGTCACTTTCCCCGTCCCGAGGAAGTAGCCCGAATGTCTTATGGCTGTCAGCCGTGCCAATGGCAGTAGGAGGCTCGCTTTCTGGGCTAATCTGAGGCAGAGGACCAGGCTCGGTCAAGGTATGTGGGCTGGAGGGCGAGGGAGGAGCCCCACCCACTGGGTGACAGTTGTCAGCTGTGACCTGCCGTTTGGGGGCGTGCACTGTCGTGAACTCATCACATGCCGGGTCACCATTTGGAGAAGACCCGGGCCGGATGTACCGGCGAACATACAACAACAAACAACAACTCATCACAAGTAAGCAATTGTATTTGAGGTAATCTTGGTAACATCTGCGGCCAAGGGATATAGCTTGATGGCTTCAGCCTGTCACTCCTGCAGCATGCATTACCAGGATTCACAATCTATAATAATAATAATAATAATAATAATAATAATAATAATAATAATAATAATAATAATAATAATCTTTTATTTCTACAAGTACATGTACAAGGTATACAGACCAAGCTGACATCAATGACATACTACTATATAGAAAGCCCCTTGTTATGCTGAGCATTTTGGGCAAATTAGGTCAGTTTTGTCCCAGGATGCAACTCATACCAGTCAATTAACATCAAGGTACCTATTTTATTGTTAGGTGAACCGGGACACCAGGTGTCTTAAGGAAACAAGTTCTAATGTTTCCACCTGTACCGGAGATCGAACCAGGGACTTCAGTGTGTGAGCTACTATCTTATCCTACGACTACCACAACTTTTCTCATACGTGGATCCTTCACCACTCATAAACTATCCCAGTATCTCTTAAAGAGACTAAAAAGTCCACATCTGCCTCTTAAAATCTTAAATGGTCCACACCTGTCTAAGTCTAAAATGTCCACACCTGTCTAAGTCTAAAACTTCCACCACGTCTCTTTTTTAAAGAGTCTTCAAAGGTTCACGCATGTCTCTTAAAGAGTCTTAAAAGGTCCACACTTGTCTCTTAGTCTAAAAGGTCCACATCTGTCTCTTAAAGAATCTTAAAAGGTCCACATCTGTCTCTTAAAGAGTCTAGAAGGTCCACACCTGTCTCTTAAAGTCAAAAAGGTCCACACCTGTTTCTTCAAGTCTAAAACTCCACATCTGTCCCTCTCTCCTCCTAATTCTTCCTCTTTGCACACCTGCCTCATTCTAAAGCGATTCCTCTGCTCCCTACAGACCTGCCAGAGAGTGCTCCAGTGTTGGAGGGAGCCAAGAGCAGCTACCAGCTGGGTGAGCGAGTGTCTGTCAACTGCACTTCCCTCTACTCCAAGCCTGCAGCCTCACTTGAGTGGTTCATTAATGATCAAATTGTGGTGAGTGATGGTGCCTTGTCTAGCTGGAAATATAAACACAAATACAGTATGATGCGATCCTTTATTGACAACGTTTCGCCCACAACAGTGGGCGAATCACTTTGTGCTTTATCAAGACTGTTGCACAGAACACATTATATCCACACTGAGGGACTGATTACCTCAAGCTTCCCTCTTCACATCTTCCACCGTCATCCTCTGTATTGGACTGATAAAGCCACTGGTTGGCGAAACGTTTCCACAATAAAGGTACCTAAATGTTTCCCTGAGCGAGTGAGTGGTTGTCTAAGTTTAGTCTGGCACCTTCAGTGTGTGATATAGTATGAGTCCTCTCCTCTCTTCTCTTCTCATAGACTTATTTCACATTTCCTATTATCAAATAAGTCCGAGTGAGTGACGCTTCTCCTGGTTACCCAGAATGACTGATGGTTCTTTCTGTTAATAGTCAGTCACTATACACAGTAACACTCTCACTGTTAAAAGTAACAGACACATTATCTATCACACACATACTATCATAAGTAACACAGACACGCTATCTATCATAAGTAATACTTAAGCTTTAAAAACCCCAAGAACGTCAAGGCATAACGTTATAAATAAGAAACATATGCAACACCTGGGTATCTTTATTACCAAGACGTTTCGCCAACCAGTGCCTTTATCAGATTCAATACAGAAATTACGTTCTGAAGATAGGTATCGCGCATGCGTCTCAGTCATGAACGTATCAGTCATACTACCATTGATGTAACTACCATTATCAGTTACGTCTTAGTCCCGGCAGCCAGGGAGAACGAACGGCCTCGTTACACTAAGATGGCAGACGGATAAGACAACAGCAGGGCCCAAAGATCTTGGTCTTACGGCAGTTTTCTCTTGAAAGTTTCCTAGGTCTTGGATTCAGGACACGACCCGACATGTAAAAGGCGAGTTTTAGTTTTCTAAACAACAAGGTCATTGTCTTTTATCCTGTGGGTTTTCACATTCGGTCTTCAGCATCTTCATGTTCTGTATATCATGGTCTTCATCTTCTGTATCTCATGTTAATCATGTTCAGCACCTCATGATTCTCGTGTTCGGTATCATGGTCCCCCAATTCTGGTACGCTATGGGACTGATGTTCGATTCCTGGCGATCTTTAAAACATTGCACCTGACTGATGTCTTAATGCATGTTAACTGACTATACCGTTTGACCCATGTCAACTGACTATACCGTCTTGACCCATGTCAACTGACTATACCGTCTTGACCCATGTCAACTGACTATGTGCAGATTATATGCGACTGAAATACTTCTCAGTAGTGTAGACTGGATTACCCTAACTGGGGATTGTGGTAAGAGAGGTTTGATAGACATTGTGATGTTTACCAATACATTGTACAAACTGGCTAAGCTGTCTACCGTCTTGAAGCTTGCTTAGTGCCTGCCGTCTTGAAGCCTGCCGCCTTGAAGCCTGCCATCTTGAAGCCTGCCGTCTTGAAGCCTGCCATCTTGAAGTCCACCGTCTTGAAGCCTGCGGTCTTGAAGCCTACCATCTTGAAGCCTGCCATCTTGAAGCCTGCCGTCTTCAAGCTTACCACCTTGAAGCCTGCCCACTGCCTGCGGTCTTGAAGCCTACCATCTGAGCTGCGCAAGCCTGCCGCCTTGAAGCCTGCCGTCTTGAAGCCTGCCATCTTGAAGTCCACCGTCTTGAAGCCTGCGGTCTTGAACCTACCATCTTGAAGCCTACCACCTTGAAGCCTGCCCACTGCCTGCCGTCTTGAAGTCTGCTGTCTGTTGCCTGCCATATTGAAGCCTGACATCTTGAAGCCTGCCGTCTTGAAGCCTGCAGTCTTGAAGCTTGCAGTCTTGAAGCCTACGCAAGTCTTGCCAGAGATCTCTCTGAATAGACAGCATCTCCCAGCTGGGTGGTCGTCCTGCTATCACAGATAGTCTGCATTTCAAAGGGATTGAGTAAATGGCCCTCCTTTCCGCTTCCTTGGCCTTAATACCAAGAGAGCAGAGTTGAGGAGCCTGCAGGCTGTCTAGGATACAGGCTGACTAGGCTGCAGGCTGCCTAGGTTACAGGCTGACTAGGCTTCAGGTTGCTTAGGCTACAGGCTGACTAGGCTGCAGGTTGCCTAGGCTACAGGCTGACTAGGCTGCAAGCTGCTCAAGTACACAAGCCGAGACGTGAGGTTGCCTGCATTCAACACACCCTCGTGTAAGATGTATCGTCACGGGACTCACCTGTACTGTAATCCAGGGTTCACCTGCACTCTGCTCTCAGAATTTACCTGTACCAAAATTCATCTAAACACTGCGTAACAATCGCCTACTCATTGATTCTTGTTCTTTCTGCACCTTGATTCTTTTCTGATCTTCAGTCGGACTCATGTATTCACGCGATGCGTTACCTTACCTAACTTATCCTAACCTAACCTAACCTAACCTTACCTAACCTAACCTAACCTAACCTAACCTTACCTAACCTACTAACCTACCTAACCTAACCTAACCTACCTAACCTACCTAACCTAACCTAACCTAACCTAACCTTACCTAACTAACCTAACCTAACCTACCTACTAACCTTACCTAACCTAACCTATCAACCTTACCTAACCTACCTAACCTTGCCTAACCTCACCTAACCTGAGCCTTACCTAACTGCCTACCTAACCTGAACCTAACCTAACCTTACCCAGCCTAACCTCCTAACCTAGACCTAACCTAACCTAAGCCTAACCTAACCTAACCTACCTAACCTAACCTACCCTAACCTAACCTCAACCTAACCTTACCTAACCTAACCTAACCTACCTACCTAACCTACTAACCTAACCTAACCTACCTAACCTAACCTACCTACCTAACCTAACCTACCTACCTACCTAACCTAACCTAACCTAACCTACCTAACCTAACCTAACCTAACCTAACCTAACCTAACCTAACCTACCTAACCTAACCTACCTACCTTACAACTACCTAACCTGACCTAACTACCTAACCTAACCTTAACCTTACCTAACCTGACCTAACCTAACCTAACCTAACCTAACCTAACCTAACCTTACTTAACCTAACCTAACCTAACCTAACCTAACCTAACCTTACCTAACCTAACCTAACCTAACCTAAACGAACCTAACCTAACCTAACCTAACCTAACCTAACCTAACCTAACCTACAGCGTGTTTGGTAGCGTAACAGAATTCGACGTGTGTGTGTGTATGTGTGTGCGCGCGTGCGCGAGCGTGTGTGCGTGATTGTGCGTGCGTGCGTGCGTAGAGACTGGGACTTGAACTAGTAGATAGATCTATAGATAGATAGATACGAGTGTGAAACCCTCTTGTTATTGGTACATAAATTGCAAGTCATCATACCTTCACCAGCACTTGGTGTCACTCTGGGAATTGTAAGGAAGATCAAGTTCTTGATGATTTCTATATAATAGCAGTGTCCTCTCTGATTTGTTGGTCAGAGCCGAGTCTTCTGTGATTTGTAGGTAGGTCAGGTTCTTTGTGATTTATAGGGGAATTCCGGATCCTTCGTTATTCTCAGACAAGAGTCAGATCCTCATAAAATTGGTGTGTAAATTCTATGAAATATCTGTATAAATTACAAGCATGCATCAATGTGTGCGTCAGCAAGGGGGTTCTTCGGTATGTAGGTCCAGAGCGTCAGGGCCAAACGCTACACTTTTGTGGAGCCCCCGCTCCCTAACGCTCCCAAAGAGGGAAGCAGACGACCTGGAGACCGCTGTGCTGGGCCTCGTCTTCGTCACTTCCCGCACTCACTTCCCCAGGGGCGAGATGCGTCTCAAATGCGTAGCCAAGATCGCTACCATCTACTTCCAGTCACAGGAAACTTCCGTCATCGAGACTGGCTTCTTGCCCCACACACAAGATGCTGACGGCACCCAATATAAACAACGATACCACTTCTTCGGTAAGTGTAAAATCTACGTGTTCTCTCCTCTGGTTGTTGCACTTATAGATAGGGGTCACACAGCTCCTGGGAAATGGTAGGCAATCAGAAATTTGATACAAAATAATTTATGAGTATGATGGATTTATTGAAAGGCAGGTGTAGGCCATGATATTTAAGTATACTCCCTTGAGGAGTATACTACACACCTCTCTCTCTCTCGTGTATTAGAAATACACACCTCCCGGTGTATATATATCCTCACTTCAGTTTAATGCAGTATATTCTGTATATAATTTCAGTTGCTTCATCTAAGTGTGTATTGTAGTCTGTAAATCATTTACTTATTCAACATTATTTACACATTTTTTTTTTACAAAATTTATCATGAAAAAATACGAATATTTAACAATAAGTGAAATTCTCAAATTGTTATACTGTACATTGTTAACTGTTGTTATACTGTACCTTGTTAACTGTTGTTATACTGTACCTTGTTAACTGTTGTTATACTGTACATTGTTAACTGTTGTTATACTGTACCTTGTTAACTGTTGTTATACTGTACATTGTTAACTGTTGTTATACTGTACATTGTTAACTGTTGTTATACTGTACCTTGTTAACTGTTGTTATACTGTACCTTGTTAACTGTTGTTATACTGTACCTTGTTAACTGTTGTTATACTGTACCTTGTTAACTGTTGTTATACTGTACATTGTTAACTGTTGTTATACTGTACCTTGTTAACTGTTGTTATACTGTACCTTGTTAACTGTTGTTATACTGTACCTTGTTAACTGTTGTTATACTGTACATTGTTAACTGTTGTTATACTGTACCTTGTTAACTGTTGTTATACTGTACATTGTTAACTGTTGTTATACTGTACATTGTTAACTGTTGTTATACTGTACCTTGTTAACTGTTGTTATACTGTACCTTGTTAACTGTTGTTATACTGTACCTTGTTAACTGTTGTTATACTGTACATTGTTAACTGTTGTTATACTGTACCCTGTTAACTGTTGTTATACTGTACCTTGTTAACTGTTGTTATACTGTACATTGTTAACTGTTGTTATACTGTACCTTGTTGACTGTTGTTATACTGTACATTGTTAACTGTTGTTATACTGTACATTGTTAACTGTTGTTATACTGTACCTTGTTGACTGTTGTTATACTGTACATTGTTAACTGTTGTTATACTGTACCTTGTTAACTGTTGTTATACTGTACCTTGTTAACTGTTGTTATACTGTACCTTGTTAACTGTTGTTATACTGTACCTTGTTAACTGTTGTTATACTGTACATTGTTAACTGTTGTTATACTGTACCTTGTTAACTGTTGTTATACTGTACCTTGTTAACTGTTGTTATACTGTACCTTGTTAACTGTTGTTATACTGTACCTTGTAAACTGTTGTTATACTGTACCTTGTTAACTGTTGTTATACTGTACCTTGTTAACTGTTGTTATACTGTACATTGTTAACTGTTGTTATACTGTACCTTGTTAACTGTTGTTATACTGTACCTTGTTAACTGTTGTTATACTGTACATTGTTAACTGTTGTTATACTGTACCTTGTTAACTGTTGTTATACTGTACATTGTTAACTGTTGTTATACTGTACCTTGTTAACTGTTGTTATACTGTACCTGTTAACTGTTGTTATACTGTACCTTGTTAACTGTTGTTATACTGTACCTTGTTAACTGTTGTTATACTGTACCTTGTTAACTGTTGTTATACTGTACCTTGTTAACTGTTGTTATACTGTACCTTGTTAACTGTTGTTATACTGTACCTTGTTAACTGTTGTTATACTGTACCTTGTTAACTGTTGTTATACTGTACCTTGTTAACTGTTGTTAAACTGTACCTTGTTAACTGTTGTTATACTGTACCTTGTTAACTGTTGTTATACTGTACCTTGTTAACTGTTGTTATACTGTACCTTGTTAACTGTTGTTATACTGTACCTTGTTAACTGTTGTTATACTGTACATTGTTAACTGTTGTTATACTGTACCTTGTTAACTGTTGTTATACTGTACATTGTTAACTGTTGTTATACTGTACCTTGTTAATTGTTGTTATACTGTACCCTGTTAACTGTTGTTATACTGTACCTTGTTAACTGTTGTTATACTGTACCTTGTTAACTGTTGTTATACTGTACCTTGTTAACTGTTGTTATACTGTACCTTGTTAAATGTTTTTATACTGTACATTGTTAACTGTTGTTATACTGTACCTTGTTAACTGTTGCTATACTGTACATTGTTAACTGTTGTTATACTGTACCTTGTTAACTGTTGTTATACTGTACCCTGTTGACTGTTGTTATACTGTACATTGTTAACTGTTGTTATACTGTACATTGTTAACTGTTGTTATACTGTACCTTGTTAACTGTTGTTATACTGTACATTGTTAACTGTTGTTATACTGTACCTTGTTAACTGTTGTTATACTGTACCCTGTTGACTGTTGTTATACTGTACATTGTTAACTGTTGTTATACTGTACCCTGTTGACTGTTGTTATACTGTACCTTGTTAACTGTTGTTATACTGTACCTTGTTAACTGTTGTTATACTGTACATTGTTGACTGTTGTTATACTGTACATTGTTAACTGTTGTTATACTGTACCCTGTTGACTGTTGTTATACTGTACATTGTTAACTGTTGTTATACTGTACCTTGTTAACTGTTGTTATACTGTACATTGTTGACTGTTGTTATACTGTACATTGTTAACTGTTGTTATACTGTACCCTGTTGACTGTTGTTATACTGTACATTGTTAACTGTTGTTATACTGTACCCTGTTGACTGTTGTTATACTGTACATTGTTAACTGTTGTTATACTGTACCTTGTTAACTACAGGACTTCTACAAAGCCCCTGAGGACTCTTATAAAGTCCTGCAGTTCTCAGTGTCATTTAGAACTCATAGTCCTTCAGAACTCTGACACCTACAGGACTCCCACAAAGCCCTACAGGACTTCTACAAAGAGTCCTGAGAACTCTTACAGAGTCCTGCAAGACTCTTACAAAGTCCTGCAGGACTCTTAGAAAGAATCCTTGTATTTCTTCCCTAATGGAAGACTGTCAATCACCCGCCACAGGATTGCTTTGCGCTCTGCAAACATTCCGCTCACGGGAAATTTCTCTTGTGAAGTCGATGCTACCATTAAATTTTCAAGAATTTTTTGTTCATTAAAAGGGCTTTGCTAATCCTGTGTATGGTCTCCCCCCCCCCAAAAAAAAAACAATTTGCCCATTCAGAAACGTGATCCAAATCGCCTGTATTATATATATTTTTTTACCCACAGTGATATAATGCTATAATCAATGCTTCTTTTAATGTTTTTTTTTATATTGGCGTTCTATAGTAGTAATGTTTTTCCTCTTACACCTGTTTCATTGAATCATTGTACCATCATCTTATGTACAGTTCAGAACATTTATTTCAGGACACGTTTCCCCCTGAGTGCCTTCATGATCAGGACAGGTGGAACCATATCATAAACAAGGCCTTTTCGCCCACAGAACTGCCGCCCGCTGGATGTTTTGTATTTTTTTCACACCAATCTATGTTTAAACTCCAGAGACTTGTGCTGACCCCAGGAGGTTAGCAGTCTCTATGAGAAACGTTTTTCTCAGTATAGGTATAGGCAGGTTCGCCAGGACATCCTGGCCTGGGTCTTCTCCAGGTGGTGACCCGGACAACAGTGTGTCGGTATTACCATAACAGCCATCATTTGTGTACTTACAGAAGGTGGAGCTTCGCGGGACGAGGTGGAGTTGGCACTACTAGTAGGCAGTGCAATCACAGCTCTCCTTGCCCTCTAGACTTATCCCCATGGCTTCGAACGTTGTCCTAGCATAACACCTCAGCAACTAGACGGTTTGTTCTAGTGGCCCTCCTCAGCAACTATACAGCTAGCCCTAGAAGTCTCAGCAACTAGACGGCTGGTTCTAGCAACCCTCATCAGCAACTAGAAATGCGGGTTTTGTCACCTCTTTTCAGCATCTAGACTCTCCTGCCCACAGAGCTTCTACAGCTGGTCCTAGCCTCAATTCTCACCAACTAGACATCTGGTTCTAACCTCAGTTCTCACCACCTAGACAGCTGATCCTAGCCTCAATCCTCACCACCTAGACAGCTGATCCTATCCTCAATCCTCACCACCTAGACAGCTATCCTATCCTCAATCCTCACTACCTAGACAGCTGGTCCTTGCCTCAGTCCTCACCAGCTAGATAGATTTCCTTCCATTACGAACTCATCCCAGTGACCGACCATGAACTTTGTGGTACTTAATCCAGTAAATAATCACGAACCTGGTGTGGAGTTTGCCCCTGGCTGTTGTGATCTTGATCCTTGGCTGTGATCTTAAGTCCAGCATTTGGAAAATGTGTATCTCTGTGATGGATCTCCTGAGGAGTCACCGTGGGAATCGGCTGGATAGACTGAGGAGTTACGTGGTCTTATATCTTATAGACCGAGAAATAGTTGTGAACATAAATCCCATGTGACAGTGAAGCAAGTCTGGTGGACACCAGCCTTAAAAACTTGGAAAACTTCTGTGAGTCACTGAAATTATCAAGGGCATCTTGTGGTCTGTGATTTCAGTGGACTTCGCTCTCTGGTGAACGAACTGCCTGGTAAAATGAAATGGAAATTAAACCATATCTTAAAGTAACAGTCTGTGTGGGTAGTACTTGGGACCGAACCAGCGTCCTTGTAACTGCAGATCCAGATTTTCAATTTAGCCGCAGAGTGTACTAGAAAATTCTATGTGGGTAACTGTTGATATTCAAGGACGCTGATTCAACCCCTAGTTCGCCTTAGAAGAAGTGTGAACACCTAGCTAGTGAACTGCTAAACTTTTTGGTTAACTCACTGCATTGAAAAACAACCTTTGAGATCACGTTCCTATTGAAATGAGAGACTGTTTTCAACACATGTTAGACAGACTGAGATTAATATATGAATCCTGTAAGGCAAACGTCAAGTTCTTGTCAACTATTGTGTATATTAGTAGATATATATGTCACTTAAATTAGGCTACTCTTAGGCATAAGTGCTCAATCAAACACTATTTTGGTTGTCTGTGAAGCGGCTTTGGTCGGCACTAGCCTAGAAAAACAGTGAATAATTCCGGTAGAAAATATTCTGGTTGATCGTGAAGCAGGTCTGGTGGACACAGATCTTGGAAACTGGAAGATATCCAGTGAAAAATATTTTCTTACCTGTGAAGCTCTCGCCAAATATCGCCTGGTGCAAATCTTCCCTGAAGCTTGAAGAGTTCCAGTACCATTGTTGTCCACGAAGCTCTTCACCAAAACCCAACACTTGGGAGAAGTACCTTAGAGTGATGTGTCAGTCCTCCTGGACCACTGTCGCATCGCAACAGTGATTTGACAAATCACTGTCAAATCACGACTGCAACTTGACAGTGGTCAAGGAGGGACATTAACGTCATCATAAGATAACTCTAAAAGGTGAGGATTTTTGGTATATTGTTCCATCCACGGTATTGTGGCTGCTTATTCTGTGAAGCTCTGCCAATCAAAATCGGACGGAAATGAAAAAAATAGCAAATTATCAATGAAATAGCCACACATTACACACATGAGTGTTGTGATACTACAGGGTGTTTCACTCGTAGGAGGCCCCGAGTTATCGTTTACTACAGACATAATATACAAATAGTACGGTTACAATTACAGGAGTAGCAACTCAGGGTTCTCCTGAGTGAAACGCCATGTATGTTTAAACCTTGGAACCAGTTGACTGAACATAGTGAATCTTGAAACTAAGTCTTATCTTACCATTTGACTACATGTCAACTTACTTTTTAGGAAATTGCAAGTGAGGTATGGGACCTGATGGCATGTCACGTAATATATTCCAGTAAGGTCCATCAGTAGTATTTGCTAATGCATTAGAAATTGCTCAATAAAATCAGCGTATGTTAAAGCACCCACCTTCCAGGTGCAAATTTAAATGCTCTCTGTTAAGTGATAGGGAGATAACTTGTAGATGAAAGGAATATAGGGAGATAACTTGTAGATGAAAGGAATATAGGGAGATAACTTGTAGATGAAAGGAATATAGGAAGATAACTTGTAGATGCAGGGAATCAATAAAGCTAGAGCTAATCTACAATACTGAGAGTGAACTCAACACTGTGTTTCTCTATCTCCTGAACTATTTTGAAATCACAATTGTGTGACAGTCCACGACAGGTGGACACGTCTTTCCAAGAGTCCCTCTCCAGAGTGTGAGTTAGTTGTCAACAGTTACAGTCATGGTATGTACTGACTGTCACTTTCTGCTGTTTGTTGACACCAGGAAACACCAGGTTATGTTTTTATGTGTCAGTGTGTTTATTTTATGTGTCAGAGTGTGTTTGTTTTATGTGTCAGAGTGTGTTTGTTTTATGTGTCAGAGTGTGTTTGTTGTATGTGTCAGAGTGTGTTTGTTGTATGTGTCAGAGTGTGTTTGTTTTATGTGTCAGAGTGTGTTTGTTGTATATGTCAGAGTGTGTTTGTTTTATGTGTGTTTGTGATGGTTAGCACTTGAAGACTTTTATTGTCAGGAAAATACATGAATGAAATTGAATAATTTAGGTTTATTATTATTATTATTATTATTATTATTATTATTATTATTATTATTATTATTATTATTATTATTATTAGGTTTTGATTATTATTATTATTATATTCAAGGATATCTCGTAAAGTATCAGCAGACTGGGGATGGTTAAGATTTGCAATGGTAGAAGTGATTTTCTTTGCATAGGAGTTACTCAGGATCGAATTTCCGGTAAATATATCTATCCACTCAAATTTGAGCTTCAGGAAATGAATAATTAATAATATGGTAACCTTCCAAGGATTATACCTCCAACTTACACTTGAAAATAAATTCACCCAAAGTTACACTTCCAGCAATAAATAATACAATAGTAACCGGAACACTACCAATGTACACACTGAAATAATCACATCACTCACATAAGGTAACACTTCACCACATCAGAGTACACACAATTACCACCACTCAAGTACACACTCACTACAAAGGTACACACATGACCACTCACTATCACATTCACACAAGGACACACAATGTACCATTCACTACAAAGGTACACACACACAATGTACCACACACTACAAAGGTACACACAATGTACCACTCACTACAAGGTACACACATGTACCACACTCACAAAGGTACAAGAATGTACCAACAAAAACAAGAGGTACAACACCAAGGAACACTGAAAAAGTCACAAGAACACTTTACAAGCCTCAAGAACACTGTTCCATACCATGAAGAACATGAAATAAGTACATACTCTCTCTACTCTTTAACTCTTTTCTCCTCTCCATTCTCTCTCTTCTCTTCTTCTACCATGAAAAACATTCAATAACTAGAACTCTCTCCCTCTCTCTCTCTCTCTCTCTCTCTCTCTCTCTCTCTCTCTCTCTCATAATGAATGAGTCATCAATATGGGCACAATAATTTAATAATTTGTGTAATAATTTGCCTAATAATCCATTATTATTCTCTAATTATCAGCTGTAATGTGGTCATTAAGGCTAATTTGACTGAGGTGATCACCTTAATAAAGTAAGTATATTATTATATTATTATTATTATTATTATCATTATTAATTATTATTATTATTATTATCTTAATTATTATTATTATATTGTTGTTTGTTAACTATTTTTATTATTATTTATTTCATTTAGAGGATAATAAACCCGTAGGATTATACACAACATGATATGAGGTAATAATTTTGATCCAAGGTAAAGGAGGTCGGTTCTAATTTCTTTGATCCTAAGGACACTTCACCAGCATCAAGGACACTTCACCAGCATCAAGGACACTTCACCAGCATCAAGGACACTTCACCAGCATCAAGGACACTTCACCAGCATCAGAACACTTCACCAGCATCAAGGACATTTCACCAGCATCAAGACACTTCACCAGCATCAAGGACACTTCACCAGCATCAGGAACACTTCACCAGCATCAAGACCACTTCACCAGCATCAAGAACACTTCACCAGCATCAAGGACACTTCACCAGCATCAAGGACACTTCACCAGCATCAAGACCACTTCACCAGCATCAAGAACACTTCACCAGCATCAAGAACACTTCACCAGCATCAAGGACACTTCACCAGCATCAAGAACACTTCACCAGCATCAAGAACACTTCACCAGCATCAAGAACACTTCACCAGCATCAGGAACACTTCACCAGCATCAAGGACACTTCACCAGCATCAAGAACACTTCACCAGCATCAAGGACACTTAACCAGCATCAAGAACACTTCACCAGCATCAAGGACACTTCACCAGCATCAGGAACACTTCACCAGCATCAAGAACACTTCACCAGCATCAAGGACACTTCACCAGCATCAAGAACACTTCACCAGCATCAGGAACACTTCACCAGCATCAAGGACACTTCACCAGCATCAGGAACACTTTACCAACATCAAGGACACTTCACCAGTACCAATAACACTTCACCAGCATCAAGGACACTTCACCAGCATCAAGGACACTTCACCAGCATCAAGAACACTTCACCAGCCTCAAGGACACTTCACCAACATCAAGAACACTTCACCAGCATCAAGAATACTTCACCAACATCAAGAACACTTCACCAGCATCAAGAACACTTCACCAGCATCAAGGACACTTCACCAGCATCAAGAACACTTCACCAGCATCAAGAACACTTCACCAGCATCAAGGACACTTCACCACCATCAGGAACACTTCACCAGCATCAAGGACACTTCACCAGCATCAAGGACACTTCACCAGCATCAAGAACACTTCACCAGCCTCAAGGACACTTCACCAACATCAAGAACACTTCACCAACATAAGAACACTTCACCAACATCAAGAACACTTCACCAACATCAAGAACACTTCACCAACATCAAGAACACTTCACCAGCATCAAGAACACTTCACCAACATCAAGAACACTTCACCAGCATCAAGGACACTTCACCAGCATCAAGGACACTTCACCAGCATCAAGAACACTTCACCAGCATCAAGAACACTTCACCAGCATCAAGAACACTTCACCAGCATCAAGGACACTTCACCAGCATCAAGGACACTTCACCAGCATCAAGAACACTTCACCAGCATCAAGAACACTTCACCAGCATCAAGGACACTTCACCAGCATCAAGGACACTTCACCAGCATCAGACACTTCACCAGCATCAAGAACACTTTACCAGCATCAAGGACACTTCACCAACATCAATAACACTTCACCAGCATCAAAGAACTCTGCTTGAAGGGTCGTTTTGGTCAAGTGTCCTTGACAAGAAGGAAGGGAAAGAGGACAGCACAGTTGGAATGACCTGGAGTTGAACCTATGATTTAATGAATTATTATTATTATTATTATTATTATTATTATTATTATTATTATTATTATTATTATTATTATTTTTATTATTATTATTGGTTTTTATTTTATTATTATTCATTGTTATTATTTTTATTGTGTAAGTGAAATTGATTAAAATTAGAAATTCGTGGAGAGGTGCAGGGAGGGACTGCTTCCCTCGCTGCTGCAACACACTACCGTGTTGCTCCCTCGCTATGCATTGTTTATTTCCTGCACTACGAGACAAGAGCTGCGTGATCTTTCTCGAGGTCACGTCTAACATTAACACGCACCACACACGTGTTACAACGAACTAAAAGGTTTCGTTGGCACACAGGGAAGACACTGTGTAGAGAAGACACAACGTAATGCTTTGATTTATTTATTAATGTGCATTCCCAGGACGGTACAAAAGCAGCCAGAACGTCTTCTGGTGTGAATAAAAGTCAGGTGAGGAGGACTTACCATCGTTATCTTTTTCGAAATGCTATTATTTGAGTGTGTAAGTTATTGTATTGAGATGAAAATAATATCCTCGTCTCAGCTCTTTCTTTTTTTTCATTTTATTAAAGATAATCAGACGAAGCTTGCTCAGCAGCCGTCCAGGTAGCATAAGCACGCACACACTAGTCCCGGAGCTAAGGGGCTTGTCCTACGAGAGAGGTTAAGGGCAATCGACTTGACACTGGAGGACAGGAGGGATAGGGGACACATGATAAAGATATATAAAATACTGAGAGGAATCGACAAAGTGAACAGAGACAGGATGTTCCAAAGATGGGACACAGTAACAAGGGGACACAGTTGGAAGTCGAAGACTCAGATGAGTCACAGGGATGTTAGGAAGTATTTCTTCAGTCATAGAGTTGTCAGGAAGTGGAAGAGTCTGGAAAGTGACGTAGTGGAGTTAGGATCCATATATAGCTTTAAGAAGAGGTATGATAAAGCTCACGGAGCAGGAGGGAGTGACCTAGTGGCAACCAGTGAAGAGGCTGGGCCAGGAGCTATGAATCGACCCCTGCAACCGTAATTAGGTGAGTTAGGTGAATACACACTCTTGGGGGTAATTTTAGTCTCAGGTTATATTATACAAGGTGTGAACATGTCTGGTACAATGTCCATCGCTGCTACAAGGTCTTATTTGAATAAATAGTATTCTATATCCACCAGATAACAACCATAGCACTTGCTTTATTACAAATTATGAATTAAGTATAGTTTAAAATCTGCCAGTAGGGATATATTAGTGTGACAACCATATAAATCATAGCATTACTGTTGTGCATAAACACCTGACTCACACCTGGTCATCTCACAGAGACATCCAGTACTACGCTGACGGTTCAACATGCCTTCATACATTCTCCCATTCATTATTCTCTACATCTGCCACGCTCTGACATACACATGCTGACACTATGAGTCCTATTCCTTGAAAGACGGACTTTTCATTCACTCTGTGATTTCTCAATTGAAATTAACTTACTGCAACAAGTGAGACTTGTGGCCGCTGTTACCCGGAGGGTGTTTCGGGGTCCATGATCAGGTCTCGCGTATGTTATCACTACTGAGTTATCTTAACCAGATGATCACATTCTATAGAAGAGAGAGAAAGAGAGTACATATAAATCAGCATAAAGACTACAGTATTTCTAGCTAAGGGAACTTCACCATACTGACATTTTATGTGTCAACATCAGCGAGTTTTGAACTTTACGTACACATGAAAATTGACCTAAATGACCTACGTGCACTTTATGTGCACCACTAAGGCACCACTACCACAACCAGCACCACCAGGGCACCACAACCAGCACCACCAAGGCACCACAACCAGCACCACCAAGGCACCATTACTATAACCAGCACCACCAAGGCACCATAACTATAACCAGCACCACCAAGGCACCATAGCTATAACCAGCACCACCACAAATACAACCAGCACCACCAAGGCACCACCACCACAAGTACAACCAGCATCACCAAGGCACCACCACCACCCACCATCACCAATATTCACACCACCAGCATCAACAGCATCACCACAGTCACACCACCAACATCTCCAAGATTCACACCAGCAGCATCACCAACATTCACACCAGCAGCATCACCAACATTCACACCAGCAGCATCACCAACATTCACACCAGCAGCATCACCAACATTCACACCAGCAGCATCATCAACATTCACACCAGCAGCATCACCAACATTCACACCAGCAGCATCACCAACATTCACACCAGCAGCATCACCAACATCACAAGGAGATGATTCTCACAGCCTCACACTGTGGATCAGCGCCAACACAATAGCACCATCCCCTCCTTGAAGAAAGGCGAGAATCCCACGCTAAAATATATGTAAAACAGACCTTATAACAGGTATGTTTAAGTTCTCTCTAGAGCTGAGTCGCCTCGGTAATTAATTTGAGACGAATATAATAGGCAAGCGGAA
Organism: Cherax destructor; assembly: GCA_009830355.1. Lineage (NCBI taxonomy): Eukaryota > Metazoa > Arthropoda > Malacostraca > Decapoda > Parastacidae > Cherax > Cherax destructor. The sequence goes on along the minus strand of WNWK01005229.1, from coordinate 31,157 downwards.
GTGTGGGTTTGTATGCTGGGATTATTAGCCTTAGAGGAAGGCTCTAGATCCACGGAACTAGAGATGCTTTCCTCTTCCTTGGATCTAATATCATTCCTTCTCATTTCCAGGTGTTTTATTTTATTATATAAATATATATATATATATATATATATATATATATATATATATATATATATATATATATATATATATATATATATATATATATATATATATTATATATATGCAATAAGATCACAGTTACAGATGATATCGCAATATGCTAAACAACCACTGTGAAAAAATAGTGAACTTCCAAGCGCTTTCATGATTTCTTACATTATTATGGACCTGTAAAAATAATAGAACAGTAGAAGGGATGTGGGTGGTAGTATCAAGGACCTGTCACGCATAACTTAAATACTTCCCAAATTTCATTAATTATAAATGAATCCAATTTGTATAACCCTAAACTATTATTCATCTTAAAATCAATGCTAGTTTATATGAAGCTTGATTCAGTTTTGTACCCTGGCCTAGACGGAGCCGTCAACACCGGTGTCACTGACCTTACTGACCTTACTGTTAGCGGCTACAAGATCAATGTTCTCGTCTCTTCCTCTGGCCTGACTTCTTGGACTACCACAAGACAGCTACAGTACCACAACACAGCTACAGTACCACAAGACAGCTACAGTACCACAACACAGCTACAGTACCACAACACAGCTACAGTACCACAACACAGCTACAGTACCACAACACAGCTACAGTACCACAACACAGCCACTTACAAAATTTGTTCTGCCTGTGTCTTACTCCAGGGCATCACAGCAACAGCAGTAATATAATCCAGGACTAACTGGCGTCTCAAACATTGAAAACAAGTGAATATCATAGAAGATGAATCTGACTTAGTAACTGATATATATATATATATATATATATATATATATATATATATATATATATATATATATATAAGAGAGAGAGAGAGAGAGAGAGAGAGAGATAATATAAATAATAAGACTCTCTCTCACTCTCACTCTCACTCTCTCTTGCATATGTTAGCACCCTAGGAGAGTCAGGTTTGGATGCACAAGTTTTCCCTACTGCAGCAGCAGCAGCAGCGTCTCTCACCACAAGTTTGCTCACCAATAGAGCCGTCACCACCACACCTCCCTCGCCCCACACACCAATTTCTCAGCATAGTCAAAAATTCACCAGATATGTGACGCTTTCAAGAAAAAGTTAATGGCTTACGACCTTTTTTGAAAATGCATTAAAACTTTATTTTCGACTTTCGAGTAACTTTATAAAGCATTTTTTCTGGTTGATATATATATATATATATATATATATATATATATATATATATATATATATATATATATATATATATATATATATATATATATATATATATATATATATATATATATATATATATATATATATATATGTATATATGCTAGAGTGGCATGTCCAATATCTGGACACATGTTATTATTATTATTATATTAAATTATTGATATTACTAAAATTATTATTCAATATGATAGTTATTATTATTATAATTATATTTTTATTATTATTATTAAACTCATTTGAAGCACTAAATCTTTAGGGGTCATAGAGCATGTGGGAGTGAGAAGCAGACAGGTTTGATTCGAGGAAGCGGATGGTCGCTCCATTTCCGTGAGTCAAGAGCCCAGGTGACGAGCGCTACACGAGTTACTGAACTCTGGCTGACACTTACCTTAGATTTTATCACATATACCTGTACCGTGCACCATGATGGTACAGCTGCACACCTGTACCGTGCACCATGATGGTACAGCTGCACACCTGTACCGTGCACCATGATGGTACAGCTGCACACCTGTACCGTGCACCATGATGGTACAGCTGCACACCTGTACCGTGCACCATGATGGTACAGCTGCACACCTGTACCCTGCACCATGATGGTACAGCTGCACACCTGTACCCTGCACCATGATGGTACAGCTGCACACCTGTACCGTGCACCATGATGGTACAGCTGCACACCTGTACCGTGCACCATGATGGTACAGCTGCACACCTGTACTGTGCACCATGATGGTACAGCTGCACACCTGTACCGTGCACCATGATGGTACAGCTGCACACCTGTACCGTGCACCATGATGGTACAGCTACACACCTGTACCGTGCACCATGATGGTACAGCTGCACACCTGTACCGTGCACCATGATGGTACAACTGCACACCTGTACCGTGCACCATGATGGTACACTGCACACCTGTACCGTGCACCATGATGGTACAGCTGCACACCTGTACCGTGCACCATGATGGTACAACTGCACACCTGTACCTGCACCATGATGGTACAGCTGCACACCTGTACCGTGCACCATGATGGTACAGCTGCACACCTGTACGTGCACCATGATGGTACAGCTGCACACCTGTACCGTGCACCATGATGGTACAGCTGCACACCTGTACCGTGCACCATGATGGTACAGCTGCACACCTGTACCTGTGCACCATGATGGTACAGCTGCACACCTGTACCGTGCACCATGATGGTACAGCTGCACACCTGTACCTGTGCACCATGATAGTACAGCTTCACACCTGTACCGTGCACCATGATGGTACAGCTGCACACCTGTATCGTGCACCATGATGGTACAGCTGCACACCTGTATCCTGCACCATGATGGTACAGCTGCACACCTGTATCCTGCACCATGATGGTACAGCTGCACACCTGTATCGTGCACCATGATGGTACAGCTGCACACCTGTATCCTGCACCATGATGGTACAGCTGCACACCTGTATCCTTCACCATGATGGTACAGCTGCACACCTGTATCCTGCACCATGATGGTACAGCTACACACCTGTACCGTGCACCATGATGGTACAGCTGCACACCTGTATCCTTCACCATGATGGTACAGCTGCACACCTGTACCGTGCACCATGATGGTACAGCTGCACACCTGTATCCTTCACCATGATGGTACAGCTGCACACCTGTACCGTGCACCATGATGGTACAGCTGCACACCTGTATCCTGCACCATGATGGTACAGCTACACACCTGTACCGTGCACCATGATGGTACAGCTGCACACCTGTATCCTGCACCATGATGGTACAGCTACACACCTGTACCGTGCACCATGATGGTACAGCTGCACACCTGTATCCTGCACCATGATGGTACAGCTACACATCTGTACCGTGCACCATGATGGTACAGCTGCACACCTGTATCCTGCACCATGATGGTACAGCTACACACCTGTACCGTGCACCATGATGGTACAGCTGCACACCTGTATCCTGCACCATGATGGTACAGCTACACACCTGTACCGTGCACCATGATGGTACAGCTGCACACCTGTATCCTGCACCATGATGGTACAGCTACACACCTGTACCGTGCACCATGATGGTACAGCTGCACACCTGTATCCTGCACCATGATGGTACAGCTACACACCTGTACCGTGCACCATGATGGTACAGCTGCACACCTGTATCCTGCACCATGATGGTACAGCTACACACCTGTACCGTGCACCATGATGGTACAGCTGCACACCTGTATCCTTCACCATGATGGTACAGCTACACACCTGTACCGTGCACCATGATGGTACAGCTGCACACCTGTATCCTGCACCATGATGGTACAGCTACACACCTGTACCGTGCACCATGATGGTACGGCTGCACACCTGTACCGTCCACCATGATGGTACGGCTGCACACCTGTACCGTCCACCATGATGGTACGGCTGCACACCTGTACCGTCCACCATGATGGTACAGCCACACACCTCTACCTTGCACCATAATGGTACAGCCACGGTACATGATGGTACAGCCACACACCTCTACCTTGCACCATGATGGTACAGCCACACACCTCTACCTTGCACCATGATGGTACAGCCACACACCTCTACCTTGCACCATGATGGTACAGCAACACACCTCTACCTTGCACCATGATGGTACAGCCACACACCTCTACCTTGCACCATGATGGTACAGCCACACACCTCTACCTTGCACCATGATGGTACAGCCACACACCTCTACCTTGCACCATGATGGTACAGCCACACATCTATCACTGCAATACATCACATCAGATAAAATAAAAAAATCTATGTAACTCTCAAAGAAAAATAAGAAACCCTTGACCTTTTTTTTGCGTAAGTCAGGAAAGGAAATGGATATTAAAGTCAAAATAAATTTGGGAAAATAAAGGAAGTGAAATACATGAAGAAAACAATTTCATTCGGCGGAAAAAAAGTTATTTTTTTATTAAAATAATAAAGTAAGTTTACAAGACAGTTAGAGTGAAGTTATTGTTGTAGTCAGGGTTACAGAAGCATGTCTGGAGTTAGTGTTACAGCGAGTCACAACACTGAACACTGGTGAACACTGGTGAACACTGGTGAACACTGGTGAACACTTGTGAACACTGGTGAACACTGGTGAACATACGGATGGTCCTGGATAACACATGACACAGGACACACAGTATAACACATGACACAGGACACACAGTATAACACATGACACAGGACACACCGTATAACACATGACACAGGACACATCGTATAACACATGACACAGGACACACAGTATAACACATGACACGACACACAGTATAACACATGACACAGGACACACAGTATAACACATGACACAGGACACACAGTATAACACATGACACAGGAAACACAGTATAACACATGACACAGGACACACAGTATAACACATGAAACAGGACACACGACACAGGACACCAGTATAGCACGACACAGGACACAATATAACACATAAGGCAGGACACACATGACACAAGACACACGTGACACAAGACACGTGACACAAGACACACGTGACACAAGACACACATGACACAGGACACACAATATAACACATAAGGCAAGACGCACACAATTCAACACACCACAAATCTCCACTTTCCATCACAAATAAAACTCTGATTGAATATATTTCCGTTTTGAAGTCACCTTTATTCCATGTAACGTGATTTAGAAAGGTCTTTCATAAAGCTGTTCTATATAGTGTGACTTGTTAGTGTTATATAAAACACTCGTGCTATCAAGACTTCGATAAATGCTGCTCAATTTTGGGACGAGATTTTTCAATCCCATTGTCAAAATATCCAACTGAATACAAGAGCTTTATAAGAGAAGAGATTGTTTCTTATGAAGGTCTTGGAGGTTGTTGATTCTGGCAGACTGTTGGGGTGTTGACTGAGGCAGACTGTTGTGGGGTTGACTGAGGCAGACTGTTGTGGGTGTTGACTGAGGCAGACTGTTGTGGGTGTTGACTGAGGCAGACTGTTGTGGGTGTTGACTGACAGACTGTTGTGGGTGTTGACTGAGGCAGACTGTTGTGGTTGTTGACTGAGGCAGACTGTTGTGGTTGTTGACTGGCAGACTGTTGTGGGTGTTGACTGAGGCAGACTGTTGGAGGTGTTGACTGGCAGACTGTTGGGGGTCTTGACTGAGGCAGACTGTTGTGGGTGTTGACTGAGGCAGACTGTTGTGGTTGTTGACTGGCAGACTGTTGTGGGTGTTGACTGAGGCAGACTGTTGTTGGTGTTGACTAGCAGACTGTTGTGGGTGGCAATAGCAAGAAAGTCATCCTACTCTTGATACAAGAGGCCAGACTGACAGTCTTACATCATCTTACTCTTGATACAAGAGGCCAGACTGACAGTCTTACATCATCTTACTCTTGATACAAGAGGCCAGGCTGACAGTCTTACATCATCCTTCGAACTATAGACCAATAAGCCTAACCTCCATAGTGGGAAAATTTATGGAATCAATAATTGCCGAGGCAATTCGTAGCCATCTTGAAAAGCATAAATTAATCAAAGAATCTCAGCACGGTTTTACAAAAGGGCGTTCCTGCCTTACAAATTTAATAATTTTTTTTCACTAAGGTATTTGAGGAGGTAGATCATGGTAATGAATATGATATTGTGTATATGGACTTCAGTAAGGCTTTTGATAGTCCCACATCAGAGACTATTGAGGAAAATTAAGGCACACGGAATAGGAGGAGAAATTTTTTCCTGGATAGAGGCATGGTTGACAAATAGGCAGCAGAGAGTTTGCATAAATGGGGAGAAATCAGAGTGGGGAAGCGTCACAAGCGGTGTTCCACAGGAGTCAGTATTGGGCCCCTTGTTGTTCACAATCTACATAAACGACATAGATGAGGGAATAAATAACAACATAAGCAAGTTTGCCGATGACACCAAAATAGGCTGTCCAATTCATTCAAATGAGGACATTAGAGCACTCCAGGAAGATTTGAATAGACTGATGTAGTGGTCGGAGAAGTGGCAGATGCAGTTTAATATAGATAAATGCAAAGTTCTAAATATTGGACAGGGCAATAACCATGCCACATATATACTAAATAATGTAGATCTGAATACTACTGATTGCGAAAAGGATTTAGGAGTTCTGGTTAGCAGTAATCTAAAACCAAGACAGCAGTGCATAAGTGTTCGCAATAAAGCGAACAGAATCCTTGGCTTCATATCAAGAAGCATAAATACATAATAGGAGTCCTCAGGTTGTTCTTCAACTCTATATATCCTTGGTTAGGCCTCATCTAGATTATGCTGCACAGTTTTGGTCACCGTATTACAGAATGTATATAAATGCTCTGGAAAACGTACAAAGGAGGATGACTAAGTTAATCCCATGTATCAGAAATCTTCCCTATGAGGATAGACTTAGGGCCCTGAATCTGCACTCTCTAGAAAGGCGTAGAATTAGGGGAGATATGATTGAGGTGTATAAATGGAAAACAGGAATAAATAAAGGGGATGTAAATAGCGTGCTAAACATATCTAGTATTGACAGGACACGCAGCAATGGCTTTAAGTTGGATAAATTCAGATTCAGGAAGGATATAGGAAAGCATTGGTTTGGTAATAGAGTTGTCGATGAGTGGAACAAACTCCCGAGTACAGTTATAGAGGCTAAAACGTTGTGTAGTTTTAAAAATAGGCTAGATAAATATATGAGTGGGTGCGGGTAGGTGTGAGTTGGTCCTGACTAGTTTGTGCTACTAGGTCAGATGCCGTGCTCCTTCCTTAAGTGAATGTAACCTGACCTGGCTGGGTCGGGGCATTGGCTTAAGCCGGTGGGAGACTTGAACCTGCCTCGCATGGGCCAGTAGGCCTGCTGCAGTGTTCCTTCTTTCTTATGTTCTTATCTTACTCTTGATACAAGAGGCCAGACTGACAGTCTTACATCATCTTACTCTTGATACAAGAGGCCAGACTGACAGTCTTACATCATCTTACTCTTGATACAAGAGGCCAGACTGACAGTCTTACATCATCTTACTCTTGATACAAGAGGCCAGACTGACAGTCTTACATCATCTTACTCTTGATACAAGAGGCCAGACTGACAGTCTTACATCATCTTACTCTTGATACAAGAGGCCAGACTGACAAGAGGCGCTGACAGCGTGCTCTCCTGGCTATGATAAGTTAATTAATTAAGAGATTTCTTCACGCTGCCGTAATGAACTCTGCTAATGAGCCAGGATGACTAATGACCTTCAAGGATGATTCTTACTACACGTCAAACAACTAAAAACATTGATGAATGATTAATCAACACCTGTCACACTGCTGTAATAACACCACTTCTTGTAATAACACCTGCCACACTGCTGTAATAACACCACTTCTGGTAATAACACCTGCCACACTGCTGTAATAACACCACTTCTGGTAATAACACCTGTCACACTGCTGTAATAACACCACTTCTTGTAATAACACCTGCCACACTGCTGTAATAACACCACTTCTGGTAATAACCCTGTCCACACTGCTGTAATAACACCACTTCTGGTAATAACACCTGTCACACTGCTGTAATAACACCACTTCTGGTAATAACACCTGCCACACTGCTGTAATAACACCACTTCTGGTAATAACACCTGCCACACTGCTGTAATAACACCACTTCTGGTAATAACACCTGTCACACTGCTGTAATAACACCACTTCTGGTAATAACACCTGCCACACTGCTGTAATAACACCACTTCTGGGTAAAACTAACACCTGTCACACTGCTGTAATAACACCACTTCTTGTAATAACACCTGTCACACTGCTGTAACAATGATAACACCACTTCTTGTAATAACACCTGTCACACTGCTGTAATAACACCACTTCTGGTAATAACACCTGCCACACTGCTGTAATAACACCACTTCTGGTAATAACACCTGCCACACTGCTGTAATAACACCACTTCTGGTAATAACACCTGCCACACTGCTGTAATAACACCACTTCTGGTAATAACACCTGCCACACTGCTGTAATAACACCACTTCTGGTAATAACACCTGCCACACTGCTGTAATAACACCACTTCTGGTAATAACACCTGCCACACTGCTGTAATAACACCACTTCTGGTAATAACACCTGTCACACTGCTGTAATAACACCACTTCTGGTAATAACACCTGCCACACTGCTTTAATAACACCACTTCTGGTAATAACACCTGCCACACTGCTGTAATAACACCCACTTCATGGTACATAACACCTGCCACACTGCTGTAATAACACCACTTCTGGTAATAACACCTGCCACACTGCTGTAATAACACCACTTCTGGTAATAACACCTGCCACACTGCTGTAATAACACCACTTCTGGTAATAACACCTGCCACACTGCTGTAATAACACCACTTCTGGTAATAACACCTGCAGTACTGCTGTAGTAACACCACTATTGGTAATAACACCTGTCATACTGCTGTAATAACACCTGCTACAGTGCTGTAATAACACCTGCAATAACACCTGTAAAACAACACCTCTGGTAATAACACCAGTAAAACAACACCTCTGGTAATAACACCTGGAGAAACAACGGCGTTACAGATGTTTCACTCAAGAGTAACTTTACTATAGCTTCTCAAAGTCGGCTTCGGGCGAAACATCGCAGCACATTTTTTAATACTCTTTACTTCACTTGAATTCTTCATTAAATTCTTCATTAAATTCTTCATTAAATCTTTACTAAATTCAAGATCACGTGATGTACTAGACGGCTTTTATATATGGGAAAAAAATAAAATTGAACGTGAAATTTTCTTTAATTTTGTAAATAAATCAGAGAGTTCCATAAGACTCTGAGATGACGACAGCTGTTGAGTGAGTGATGGTGAATGTGTTTCCTTCTTTGTGTCACAAGTTCTCTCTCTCTCAAAGAACTTGAGGGATTCATGCTAAGTTTCAATAGCCTGTATAATAATAATAATAATAATAAAAATAATAATAATAATAATAATAATAATAATAATAATAATAATAATAATAATAATAATAATAATAATAATAATAATAATAATAATAATAATAATAATATATTAATAATAATAATAATAAATCTGTATGGAGGAAGGCAGGGTGGTCAGCCCAGGAAGGTTGGAGGGAGGTAAGGAAGTTTGTGCGAGGGCTTGGACTTCCAGCAAGCATGTGGAGCGTATTTGATAGGGTGAATGGAGGCATATGGTTTTAAATTGACGTGCTGTTGGGTGTGAGCAAAGTAACATTTATGAAGGGATTCAGGGACCGGCAGGCCGGACTTGAGTTCTGGAGATGGGAAGTACAGTGCCGGCACTCTGAAGGAGGAGTGTTAATGTTGCAGTTTTATAACTGTAGTGTAAAGCACCCTTCTGGCAAGACAGTGATGGGTGAATGATGATGAAAGTTTTTCTTTTCGGGCCACCTGCCTTGGTAAGGAATCGGCCGATGAGTTAATAAAAAAAAAAAAAATAATAATAATAATAATAATAATAATAATAATAATAATAAATAATAATAATAATAATAATAATAATAATAATAAAATATAAACAAAAACAACAAGAATAACAGATTGTATATCATGGTAGTAGCGACCATGGTTGACACTAGAGAAGGTATCATGGTTGACACTAGAGAAGGTATCATGGTTGACACTAGAAAAGGTATCATGGTTGACACTAGAGAAGGTATCATGGTTGACACTAGAGAAGGTATCATGGTTGACACTAGTGAAGGTATCATGGTTGACACTATAGAACGTATCATGGTTGACACTTGTGAAGGTATCATGGTTGACACTAGTGAAGGTATCATGGTTGACACTAGAGAAGGTATCATGGTTGACACTTGAGAAGGTATCATGGTTGACATTAGAGAAGGTATCATGGTTGACACTAGTGAAGGTATCATGGTTGACACTATAGAACGTATCATGGTTGACACTAGTGAAGGTATCATGGTTGACACTAGTGAAGGTATCATGGTTGACACTAGAGAAGGTATCATGGTTGACACAAGAGAAGGTATCATGGTTGACACTAGAGAAGGTATCATGGTTGACACTAGAGAAGGTATCATGGTTGACACTAGAGAAGGTATCATGGTTGACACTAGAGAAGGTATCATGGTTGACACTAGAGAAGGTATCATGGTTGACACTAGAGAAGGTATCATGGTTGACACTAGAGAAGGTATCATGGTTGACACTAGAGAAGGTATCATGGTTGACACTAGAGAAGGTATCATGGTTGACACTAGAGAAGGTATCATGGTTGACACTAGAGAAGGTATCATGGTTGACACTAGAAGGTATCATGGTTGACACTAGAGAAGGTATCATGGTTGACACTAGAGAAGGTATCATGGTTGACACTAGAGAAGGTATCATGGTTGACACTAGGAAGGTATCATGGTTGACACTAGAGAAGGTATCATGGTTGACACTAGAGAAGGTATCATGGTTGACACTAGAGAAGGTATCATGGTTGACACTAGAGAAGGTATCATGGTTGACACTAGAGAAGGTATCATGGTTGACACTAGAGAAGGTATCATGGTTGACACTAGAGAAGGTATCATGGTTGACACTAGAGAAGGTATCATGGTTGACACTAGAGAAGGTATCATAGGTTGACACTAGAGAAGGTATCATGGTTGACACTAGAGAAGGTATCATGGTTGACACTAGAGAAGGTATCATGGTTGACACTAGAGAAGGTATCATGGTTGACACTAGTGAGAAGGTATCATGGTTGACACTAGGAAGGTATCATGGTTGACACTAGAGAAGGTATCATGGTTGACACTAGAGAAGGTATCATGGTTGACACTAGAGAAGGTATCATGGTTGACACTAGAGAAGGTATCATGGTTGACACATGAGAAGGTATCATGGTTGACACTAGAGAAGGTATCATGGTTGACACTAGAGAAGGTATCATGGTTGACACTAGAGAAGGTATCATGGTTGACACTAGAGAAGGTATCATGGTTGACACTAGAGAAGGTATCATGGTTGACACTAGAGAAGGTATCATGGTTGACACTAGAGAAGGTATCATGGTTGACACTAGAGAAGGTATCATGGTTGACACTAGAGAAGGTATCATGGTTGACACTAGAGAAGGTATCATGGTTGACACTAGAGAAGGTATCATGGTTGACACTAGAGAAGGTATCATGGTTGACACTAGAGAAGGTATCATGGTTGACACTAGAGAAGGTATCATGGTTGACACTAGAGAAGGTATCATGGTTGACACTAGAGAAGGTATCATGGTTGACACTAGAGAAGGTATCATGGTTGACACTAGTGAAGGTATCATGGTTGACACTAGAGAAGGTATCATGGTTGACACTAGAGAAGGTATCATGGTTGACACTAGTGAAGGTATCATGGTTGACACTAGAGAAGGTATCATGGTTGACACTAGTGAAGGTATCATGGTTGACACTAGAGAAGGTATCATGGTTGACACTAGAGAAGGTATATGGTTGACACTAGTAAGGTATTATGTTGACACTAGAGAAGGTATCATGGTTGACACTGGAGGTAGTCATTGTGAACTGAGAGTATATGTTGCTCTGAGCTCAGGACATATTACTGCTTGTGATAGGTCGCCATGGTGACTTGAGTAGGAATAGTTCTCGGCCTCTCGACCTAAATTGGTCATTTATCCTGTATGTACCTGGGGATATGGATTGCCGGCCAGTTACGCAAATTGTCTTGTACGCTTACTGTGTGGTTACCGGTTGGATATGGTGTAGGGCCAGTTACCAGTGTTGGAGTACTGGTGTAGGGCCAGTTACCAGTGTTGGGGTACTGGTGTAGGGCCAGTTACCAGTGTTGGATTGGTACAGTTACCGGTGTTGGGGTATGGTAGGGCCAGTTACCAGTGTTGGAGTACTGGTGTAGGGCCAGTTACCAGTGTTGGAGTACTGGTGTAGGGCCAGTTACCAGTGTTGGGTATGGAGTAGGGCCAGTTACCGGTGTTGGGGTACTGGAGTAGGGCCAGTTACCAGTGTTGGGTTGGGTGGTCAGTCGTGTTGGGTACTGGGTAGGGCCAGTTGCTGGTGTTGGGGTACTGGAGTAGGGCCAGTTACCAGTGTTGGGGTACTGGTGTAGGGCCAGTTACCAGTGTTGAGGTATTGGAGTAGGGCTAGTTACCGGTGTTGGGGTACTGGAGTAGGACCAGTTGCTGGTGTTGGGGTACTGGAGTAGGGCCAGTTACCGGTGATGGGGTACTGGAGTAGGGCCAGTTACCGGTGTTGGGGTACTGGAGTAGGGCCAGTTACCGTTGTTGGGGTACTGGAGTAGGGCCAGTTACCGGTGATGGGGTACTGGAGTAGGGCCAGTTACCGGTCTTGGGGTACTGGTGTAGGGCCAGTGACCGGTGTTGGGGTACTGGGGGGACTAGTGATAATGAAATTTGATCTTAAAATTGAGAGGCAACTTCAATGTTTCGCATCAAGAACACTTCACCAACATCAAGAACACTTCACCAACATCAAGAACACTTCACCAGCATCAAGAACACTTCACCAGCATCAAGAACACTTCACCAACATCAAGAACAATTCGCCAGAACAGGAACACTTCACTAACATCAAGAACACTTCACCAGCAACAAGAACACTTCACTAGCATCAAGAACACTTCACCAGAATCAAGAGCATCAAGAACACTACTAGCATCAAGAACACTTTACTAGCATCAAGAAAACTTCACAAGCATCAAGAACACTTTACTATCATCAAGAACACTTTACTATCATCAATAACACTTTACTATCATCAAGAACACTTTACTATCATCAAGAACACTTTACTATCATCAATAACACTTTACTAGCATCAGAACACAACTAGCATCAAGAACACTTTACTATCATCAAGAACACTTTACTAGCATCAAGAACACTTTACTAGCATCAAGAACACTTTACTAACATCAAGAACACTTTACTAGCATCAATAACACTTTACTATCATCAAGAACACTTTACTATCATCAAGAACACTTTACTATCATCAATAACACTTTACTAGCATCAAGAACACTTAACTAGCATCAAGAACACTTTACTATCATCAAGAACACTTTACTAGCATCAAGAACACTTTACTAGCATCAAGAACACTTTACTATCATCAAGAACACTTTACTAGCATCAAGAACACTTTACTATCATCAAGAACACTTTACTAGCATCAAGAACACTTTACTATCATCAAGAACACTTTACTATCATCAAGCACTTACTAGCATCAATAACACTTTACTAGCATCAAGAACACTTAACTAGCATCAAGAACACTTTACTATCATCAAGAACACTTTACTAGCATCAAGAACACTTCACAAGCATCAAGAACACTTTACTATCATCAAGAACACTTTACTATCATCAAGAACACTTTACTATCATCAAGAACCCTTTACTATCATCAAGAACACTTTACTAGCATCAATAACACTTTACTATCATCAAGAACACTTTACTAGCATCAAGAACACTTAACTAGCATCAAGAACACTTTACTATCATCAAGAACACTTTACTAGCACCAAGAACACTTTACTATCATCAAGAACACTTTACTAGCATCAAGAACACTTTACTAGCATCAAGAACACTTTACTAGCATCAAGAACACTTTACTAGCATCAAGAACACTTTACTATCATCAAGAACACTTCACAAGCATCAAGAACACTTTACTAGCATCAAGAACACTTTACTAGCATCAAGAACACTTTACTAGCATCAAGAACACTTTACTAGCATCAAGAACACTTTACTAGCATCAAGAACACTTTACTAGCATCAAGAACACTTTACTAGCATCAAGAACACTTTACTAGCATCAACTCACTTCCCTTGAAGGGGTGACTAGCATAAAATGTTGAATGACAAGTGTAGTGTTGATGATATTAAGAACATAAGAAGGAACGGTGCATAAGGCGTATTGACCCACGATAGACAGGTTTAACTCACACCCACTCATGTACCAATCCAACCTATATTGAAAGCAACGTAAAGGTTTTGGTCTCGTTAAATCTATTTTTTTCTAACTTGAATCCATGGTTGGGAGTCCTGTCTTAGTTAGATGTTCTCAACACGTTAGTTAAATCCCTTTTATTTATTCCTGTTTTCTATTTGTACACTCAGTTATATCTCTGCTAATTCTATGCCTTTCCAGGGAGTGCCAGCTCAGCGCCCTCAACCTGCTTCCGTAGAAAAGATTTATGATATATGGGATCAATTTCGTTATTCTTCTCTGTATATTTTCCAGCGCATTTATGTCCATCCTGTAATATGAAAACCAGAAATGAGCAGCGTAATCTAAATGAGGTATAGCTGGTGGGTGTTACTGGAGTGTTACTGGAGTGTTACTGGAGTGTGTTCCGGGGGTCAACGCCCCCGGGGCCCGGTTCATGACCCCCCCCCAAACACACACATTCAAGACGCTGTACACCGTGTGCGTCAGGCCAATATTGGAGTATGCAGCGCCAGAATGGAACCCACACCTAGTCAAACACGTCACGAAATTGGAGAAAGTGCAAAGGTTTGCATCAAGATTAGTCCCGGAACTGAAGGGTATGTCTTACGAGGAGAGATTAAGGGAACTCAACCTGATGACACTAGAAGACAGGAGGGATAGTGGAAACATGATAACGACGTTAAAAATACTGAGAGGAATTGACAAGGTGGACAGGATCGAATGTTTCAGAAATGGGACACAGGCACAAGGGGCCACAGTTGGAAGCTAAAAACCTAGATGAGTCATAGGGATGTTAGGAAGTATTTCTTTAACCTTAGAGTTGTCAGGAAGTGGAATAATCTGGAGAGTGAAGTAGTGGAGGCAAATTTCATACATAGCTTTAAAAGAGGTATGATAAAGCTCATGGAGCAGGTGATAGTGACTTAGTATCTTCCAGTGAAGAGGCGGGGCCAGGAGCCATGAATCGACCCCTGCAACCTCATATAGGTGAGTACACACAAACAAATTGAGAGGCGGGGCCAGGAGCTGAGCCTCGACTCCTGCAACCACACGTCTGCAGTTTCACGCGTCTAGCGACAAAGCAAATTATTTTTTCACTAAATTATAGTCCAGAGGGAAATTTTCTGGCGGAGATTCGTATCTCCTAGAAAAAAAGTCACTCTTAGGAAGATGTTTTGTATATACTAGAAAAAACAGCTGTTTTCTACATTATATTTTAGAACGTTTTCCAAAAATAGACGAACAAGCTAGACTATAAAAAATAATAATTGTTATTCTAGGTTACCGTAAACTGATCTATTTTTAATGGATAAATTTCCGACAATAACGAAATAACATAAACAGGTTACTTACATCTGGCAGCGCTGAACACATCGTTGTTCCTCAGAACGTTGATATTTCCACGCACCGTGTTTAAACTCTTACTGAATATGCATATGTATATATATATATATGTATATATATATATATATATATATATATATTTTATTATATTTTTATTTATATATATATAAGTTGTTATATTTATATAATTTCACATATAACGAATATATAATATAACGTTACTTACTATTAGGCTAACACATACTATAGTTCTCATAATTATATATATACTATGTTTAAACTTTATGTATATCATATGTATATATATATATATATTATATATTATATATATATATATATATATATCGTATCATGCTATCGGTGTTCACTGCTACCCACGGTGTTCACTGCTACCCACGGTGTTCACTGCTACCCACGGTGTTCGGTGCTACCCACGGTGTTCACTGCTACCCACGGTGTTCACTGCTACCCACGGTGTTCACTGCTACCACGGTAGTTCCTGGTGTTAGTCACGTGTTCACTACCGTGTCTCAGCACGTGCTCACACTACTACCCAGTTCTCTCTTAACTCCACTCAGCCTCAAGACTCACGTGTGTTCAGCTTCCTGGTGATCAGACACACGTGTTCAGCTTCCTGGTGATCAGACACACGTGTTCAGCTTCCTGGTGATCAGACACACGTGTTCAGCTTCCTGGTGATCAGTCACACGTGTTCAGCTTCCTGGTGATCAGTCACACGTGTTCAGCTTCCTGGTGATCAGTCACACGTGTTCAGCTTCCTGGTGATCAGTCACACGTGTTCAGCTTCCTGGTGATCAGTCACACGTGTTCAGCTTCCTGGTGATCAGACACACGTGTTCAGCTTCCTGGTGATCAGACACACGTGTTCAGCTTCCTGGTGATCAGCACACGTGTTCAGCTTCCTGGTGATCAGACACACGTGTTCAGCTTCCTGGTGATCAGACACACGTGTTCAGCTTCCTGGTGATCAGACACACGTGTTCAGCTTCCTGGTGATCAGACACACGTGTTCAGCTTCCTGGTGATCAGTCACACGTGTTCAGCTTCCTGGTGATCAGACACACGTGTTCAGCTTCCTGGTGATCAGACACACGTGTTCAGCTTCCTGGTGATCAGACACACGTGTTCAGCTGCCTGGTGATCAGTCGCTTGTGTTCAGCTTCCTGGTGATCAGTCACACGTGTTCAGCTTCCTGGTGATCAGTCACACGTGTTCAGCTTCCTGGTGATCAGACACACGTGTTCAGCTTCCTGGTGATCAGTCGCTTGTGTTCAGCTTCCTGGTGATCAGTCACACGTGTTCAGCTTCCTGGTGATCAGTCACACGTGTTCAGCTTCCTGGTGATCAGACACACGTGTTCAGCTTCCTGGTGATCAGACACACGTGTTCAGCTTCCTGGTGATCAGACACACGTGTTCAGCTTCCTGGTGATCAGTCACACGTGTTCAGCTTCCTGGTGATCAGTCACACGTGTTCAGCTTCCTGGTGATCAGTCACACGTGTTCAGCTTCCTGGTGATCAGTCACACGTGTTCAGCTTCCTGGTGATCAGACACACGTGTTCAGCTTCCTGGTGATCAGTCACACGTGTTCAGCTTCCTGGTGATCAGACACACGTGTTCAGCTGCCTGGTGATCAGTCCCTTGCTGTATTTATCCCCAGGAATCTCCTATCAGTTCACCTCAGCAGTAACTATAATTTGAACCTCGGCGATTTTCCGCGAGTCGCTTCTTATGATTGAGACGCGGTGGGTCATAGAGGTGGAAGCTCCACGCTTAGAGCCTCGGTCTTTCGACTCTACCGCCGGCTGCTGCGCCCTCCAGCATTCGAAAAGGAATGAAAGATTTGTTATTTTGGAAGGCGCTAACGCATCTCCTCTGCGCTGGCGGCGCAGTCAGCTGCATCCTGCCACGGCATTATTTTAGGTTCTAAATTTTCGTCAAATGTGTTTTGTGAGGCTGTCTGTGGTTGGTTCTTAAAACGTTGGTTTTGTTACGTTTTTTGGGTCAGTAATTCGCTTTTACACACACACACACACACACACACACACACACACACAAACAAACACACATACACACACACACACACACACACATATACGCCCCGGTGGCCTGATGGCTAAAGTTCTCGCCTGATGCACGGAGGACCCGGGTTCAATTCCCGACTGGGCGGAAACATTTCGAAGTGTTTCCTTACACACACACACACACACACACACACACACACACACACACAAAACAGGAATAGTGTCAAATCGACATGTGCCTAGGACAAAATGGTAACTAACACACACACACACACACAAGGAGAGGGAACACCAATATAAACGGACCTTGAAATATACAATATAAAATGTGATTCGCCTGAGCATAGATGAATGACAGAAAATAAAGGAAATAATAAAAATAATGAATAAAGCTGTGGGAACAAGCGATAAATGAAGATTTCAAGAGCAGCATTGATAGTGACACTATAATATATAGTTCACTATTATATATAATATTGACACTATCGTATATGATAGTGACACTATCAGATATAGTGACACTATCAGATATAGTGACACTATCAGATATAATTGTGAAACTATCAGATATAATAGTGACAGTATCAGATATGATAGTGACAGTATCAGATATGATAGTGACAGATTACACTTCACAGTAACAGAATTTTAGCCCAGAGAAGGTTAAGAGACACGCCCAAGAGGTAGAGCTTCCAATGTCACCTAGGTAGTCTTTGTCTGTCTCACACACACACGGTGAGGGTGTTCTCTCTGGCACTTAGTGCCAGGCACTACAGAGCGCCCCTGCATCAAAACACACTCCCCGCACGTCTCCCCAAACCATGGCGACTCCGTAACTTTTAGTGGCACGCTTATGTTGTCACCCTGAGATACCACATATTAATGTTGTAGTGTTCAACCCATGTTGTTACGGGCGGATCTACCATGAAACTAATGAAACTTAAACTTCAGGGCCCCTAATCCCGGAGGGGCCCCAGTAAGCGACTTTAGTCCACATTGCTTAAAATTGTTGGGTCTACTGTATGAGAAGGGGTTTTAAAAAATAATATATCAATAATATAATTCAATAAAAAATAATAGTTGAAATAAAAATTAAAATTTTATTAAATTATGATGTAGGCTAACTGGTTGCCAAGGTGACCCCATAACAGTTGAAGTTTCAGGGCCCCAAAATGTAGATCCACCTCTCCCAGTTGTAGTGTTTGGCCCACCCGTCCAAATAATTAATAATGTGATGGAGCGTTTAATGTAAACTATTTTCTATACACAGTTAAATTTCATTAGTAAGAACAATGACATTGAGAATGTCATATTAATGTCGATTTTTTTAATGTAGTCAAGTAGTTGTCTGTCGCGCTGGACGGTGGATCGAGCCTATACCACCGCTTCATATATTATTATTATCATGGGGAGCACTAAACCCGTAGGATGATACACGTGGGGGAAAGGGGGGATGGAAAATATTCAGGCTAATTTCAGGGAACTGGAACACAGATCCAATTCCCTAGATCAAGAGCCCCTCCCCAGCTTCAAGGAACCTCCCTTGAGGGGACAGCTTCATATAAATATTATAAAACAATCTATAAAATAAGTTATAAAAGCAACATAAACAATATATCTCACATCCTTACATACGCGTCATAATTAGGTGAGAATAATTTGTAAGCTTGTCAGCGTGATCACGTGATCAAGAAGAGCGTAATTAATTACAAAGTTAGGGGAGACTTGATGTCTTAGCGAGTGCTTTGAAACCCGCAAAAAACTTAGTCAGGTGTTTTGAGGTCGGGAGCACTTATCAAGTTAACCTCCAGCCCCGTCTTGAGGCTGGAGGTTAAGCTGTGATTTACCTCTCAGCTCACGCACCTCAAACACACCTCTGACTCACCTACTCACTTAGCGGGATTATAATAATTAATTAACTTGTTTCTTCATAACCAAGTCCTGGAGGTTCTGTGGTAAGACTTACACACACACCACACACACACACACACACACACACACACACACACACACACACACACACACACACACAGTGTGTGAAGAGGCGGGGCCAGGAGCTAAGTCTCGACCCCTGCAGCCATAATTAGGTGAATTAGGTGAGTTCACACACATACGCACACACACACAGGATGTTCCAGAGATGGGACAGAAACAAGGGGTCACAATTGGAAGTTGAAGACTCAGATGAGTCAAAGGGATGTTAGGAAGTATTTCTTTAGTCATAGAGTTGTCAGGAAGTGGAATAAACTGGCAAGTGATGTAGTGGAGGCAGGAACCATACATAGCTTTAAGACGAGGTATGATAAAGCTCACGGAGCAGGGAGAGAGAGGACCTAGTAGCGATCAGTGAAGAGGAGGGGCCAGGAGCTGAGTCTCGACCCTGCAACCACAAATAGGTGAGTACACAATGTAGGACAGGAGGTATAGTGAAACACTTGATAACGACATATAAAATACTGAGATGAACTGACAAGGTGACTAGGCAGCCGTCACTATGACGATGACACTACACTTCTGTCTTGCCTTAGATATTTTTCTCCTGCTGTCTGTTGCTAGCCTTGCAACATTGCATTGCTCCTGATGATGCACGGAGAGTGTGAAAAATCTTGAGCTAAAGATTTCCATCCCCATGTGGCTTGTTCTACATGCATATATATATATAATAACCATAAGGTGAGTTGAATGATAGCTCTAGACTTTCCGTGTTGCAATCAACACATTATCAGGAGCTAGTTTGCATTGTTGCAGAAATGATCATCATTCAGAACTAAATATATTAACACTCAAGATAAAACTATATTACAAAATTATATAAAAAAAACAGAAAGCAAGAGTTCTTTTTTAAAATGACTTTCGCGAGCTGGTTAACTTGTGTCACCATTATTACTTATGTTAAAAAAAAATGTTGAGAACTGTCGGTTCGCTAAAAAGTTGATAGAATTTTGCATTTCAAAGCTGTCACAAAGGACAGGAGTAATGCCTCTTTTAACACTTGTGAACGCGTCATGCCCGCCATACTCAACTCTCACTCAGAAATATGCATGATGGCACTTTAAACACTTGTTAGAGCACCTGTACTTACTGCCACGGTGGGTAGTGACTGCCACGGTGGGTGGTGACTGCCACAGTGGATGGTGACTGCCATGGTGGGTGGTGACTGCCACGGTGGGTGGTGACTGCCATGGTGGGTGGTGACTGCCATGGTGGGTGGTGACTGCCATGGTGGGTGGTGACTGCCATGGTGGGTGGTGACTGCCACGGTGGGTGGTGACTGCCACGGTGGGTGGTGACTGCCATGGTGGGTGGTGACTGCCATGGTGGGTGGTGACTGCCACGGTGGGTGGTGACTGCCACGGTGGGTGGTGACTGCCACGGTGGGTGGTGACTGCCATGGTGGGTGGTGACTGCCACGGTGGGTGGTGACTGCCACGGTGGGTGGTGACTGCCACGGTGGGTAGTGACTGCCACGGTGGGTGGTGACTGCCACGGTGGGTGGTGACTGCCATGGTGGGTGGTGACTGCCATGGTGGGTGGTGACTGCCATTGTGGGTGCTAGCTGCCACGGTGGATGCTAGATGCCACGGTGGATGCTGGCTACCACAGTGGATGCTGGCTGCCACGGTGGATGCTGGCTACCACAGTTAATGCTGGCTGCCACAGTGGATGCTGGCTGCCACAGTGGATACTGGCTGCCACGGTGGATGCTAACTCCCACGGTGGATGCTGGCTGCCACGGTGGATGCTGGCTGCCACGGTGGATGCTGGCTGCCACGGTGGATGCTGGCTGCCACGGTGGATGTGCCTGATGCTGCCACAGTGGATGCTGGCTGCCACAGTGGATGCTGGCTGCCACGGTGGATGCTGGCTGCCACAGTGGATGCTGGCTGCCACGGTGGATGCTAGCTGCCACGGTGGATGCTGGCTGCCACGGTGGATGCTGGCTGCCACGGTGGATGCTGGCTGCCACGGTGGATGCTGGCTGCCACGGTGGATGCTGGCTGCCACGGTGGATGCTGGCTGCCACGGTGGATGCTGGCTGCCACGGTGGATGCTAGCTGCCACGGTGGATGCTGGCTGCCACGGTGGATGCTGGCTGCCACGGTGGATGCTGGCTGCCACGGTGGATGCTGCTGCCACGGTGGATGCTAGCTGCCACGGTGGATGCTAGCTGCCACGGTGGATGCTGGCTGCCACGGTGGATGCTAGCTGCCACGGTGGATGCTGGCTGCCACGGTGGATGCTAGCTGCCACGGTGGATGCTGGCTGCCACGGTGGATGCTAGCTGCCGTGCACGCGTGGATGCTGGCTGCCACGGTGGATGCTAGGCTGCCACGGTGGATGCTGGCTGCCACGGTGGATGCTAGCTGCCACGGTGGATGCTGGCTGCCACGGTGGATGCTAGCTGCCACGGTGGATGCTAGCTGCCACGGTGGATGCTAGCTGCCACGGTGGATGCTAGCTGCCACGGTGGATGCTAGCTGCCACGGTGGATGCTAGCTGCCACGGTGGATGCTAGCTGCCACGGTGGATGCTGGCTGCCACGGTGGATGCTAGCTGCCACGGTGGATGCTAGCTGCCACGGTGGATGCTAGCTGCCACGGTGGATGCTAGCTGCCACGGTGGATGCTAGCTGCCACGGTGGATGCTAAGCTGCCACGGTGGATGCTAGCTGCCACGGTGGATGCTAGCTGCCACGGTGGATGCTAGCTGCCACGGTGGATGGTGATAGAAGTGATGATAGAAACCGTGAATGAGAGAAACCACGAAGTAATGAGAGAAACCACGAAGTAATGAGAGAAACCACGAAGTAATGAGAGAAACCACGAAGTAATGAGAGAAACCACGAAGTAATGAGAGAAACCTTCAAAGCAATGATTATATACGTATTATTATTACATCCATGAGGGAAGCACTAAACCCATAGGAATCATACAGTGTCTCGGGGGAATGGAAGGCATTCAGGCTTGATTCAAGGAATTGGAGCATTAGGTCCAATTCCTTATATCAAGAGCCCCTCACCAACATCAAGGAGCCTTTTTTGAGGGATTCAAGGCAACATTGGGATGTGTTTCCTTAAGACACCTGCTGTCCCTTTTCACCTACCAGTAAAATAGGTACCTGGGTGTTAGTCAGCTGGTGTGGGTCGCATCCTGGGGGACAAAATTTACCTAATTTGCGGGAAATGCTCTGCATAACAAGCGGCTTTCTATATAGTAGTATGTCACTGATGTCAGCTAGACCTGTATACCTTGTACATGTACTTGTAGAAATAAAGATTATTGTTATTATTACGTTGGAACCCGGGTAACAACTGAAGGAGCAGGAGCACTTGTGAATGAAGCCTCAGGCTTCTCGTTGGCATCGTCTGACCGTCCAGTTGGGCAGTTATTGAAGGGCTCTTACAGCATGCTGCCGCCATCCAAATTTGATGTCGGGAATATGGTGATTGGAATGTCCTGTGGCGTGAGGTGTGTGAGAGCCGCCGTAACATAACTGTGGATCATTGCAGAACGACTTGCAGCTTCAACCAAATTACAACGGGGATTTCTCCAGCTGTAGGTTATATTTTGTCTGCGTTATTTGAGTGTCTGCGAGCGTGTACTCGCCTAGTTGTGCTTCCAGGGGTCGATTCATAGCTCTTTACCCCGCCTCTGAACTCTTTTAGATTAATTTAATTTACATATGTGTATGCAGATTCAAATTCTTTATTTTGAATCATTGATTATACAAATTATTTATTATTATTATTATTATTATTATTATTATTATTATTATTATTATTATTATTATAATCATAAAGAAGTGCTAATTCTACAAGGGTTATTCAGTTCTGATTATACAAAGAAAAAAAAGCATTTCGGCTCAGTTTTTAATCTCAACTGGTTTTACTGAATACATACTGGCCTCCAGAACCCGATCATACCTAGTCTTAAAACTGTGTTATTATTATTATTATCATAACTTATTAACTGCGTAGTTTGCCTCCACGTCTTTCTAGCGTCCCACTTACTACGCTGAGACTGACGCCCATATGGTTCAACTGCATCTTCAGTTGCCATTTATTTCCCCTGGCTCCCTCTCCCTAACATCTCAAACAAGCTGTCACTGAATATTTCGTATGTTATGATCATATTTCCCTGGTCCTCCTGTTTTCTAGTACTGTTAAAACTCCGCAAGTTTCTCCTTGTAGTGGATTTCCCTCAACTTCGTTATTAATCTTATTGCCAATCTTCAGATCGGTTTTATAAGCCTGATAGCTTATGGCTTCATGTTAATGAATTATTAATACTGTGGAAATGCTAAACTCGCAAGGGCCATTGTGCATGGGGAATTATTATAATCAAAACCAAGCTCTAAACCCACTAGGGTCATACAGCGCTGCCAGTGCCTGGGGAAATGAGAGGCAACTTACCTTTGACCCAAGGAAGGGGAGGTCAATTCCAGTCCCTGGATAAAGCGACCCCCTCACATGCATCAACAAACCTCCCTTGGCCTGACGTACATTTTACGTGTCCTTTAAGATAAGATAAGCTTTCTTCGGATTTTTAACCCCGGAGGGTTAGCCACCCAGGATAACCCAAGAAAGTCAGTGCGTCATCGAGGACTGTCTGTCTTATTTCCATTGGGGTCCTTAATCTTGTCCCCCAGGATGCGGCCCACACCAGTCGACTAACAACCCAGGTACCTATTTGCTGCTAGGTGAACATGACACAGGTGTAAGGAAACGCGTCGAAATGTTTCCACCCACCGGGAATCGAACCCGGGCCCTCCGTGTGTGAGCGAGAGCTCTAGCCACCAGACCACCGGGCCACCATGAATCATAGGTAAGAAGATTTAAGCTGGCATTCCTTAAAGCAGTTTCTATATTTGCTAGATTTACGTATACTATTCAATTTATATAATTGCCACTAACTTTGGGCAATATACTCAGTGTAATGTTTACTTCTAGATTTTTCTTGTTGCAGATTCTGAAGGTCACACTTTTCACGAGGTATCCTGTCTGATCAGCTCATTCTCTCTCTTTACTCTCAAGGTTTTGCCCTTTTCAAAACTAAGATTCAAGTAGCCATATTCCCGACCACGATTGTAGTTTGATCGCTAGCACACTCAGCTCACACACTGAGGTCCGGGGGGTCGATCCCCGGTACGGGCGGAAACATTAGGATGCGTTTCCTTAAGACACCTACTATCCACGTTCACTTAGCAATAAAATAGGTATCGGAGTGTTAGTCGACTGGTGTGGGTCGCATCCTAGGACAAAATTGACCTAATTTGCCCGAAATCCTCTGCATAACCAGGGTCTTTTTATATAGTAGTATGTAATTTATATCAGCTATGCCTATATACCTTGTACATGTACTTATAGAGATAGAGATTAAAATCTCACCTCTTCAGTTCTCATTAACTTCCCATCAGTGACGGTGACACATGGAATTTAATATTCTCATTTAAGTCATTTATATTAGGAAGATCAGTGGTCCAGTCACTAATATTCAAGGAACTACACTTGTTAGTAACAGCAGTGGTTGTCACTAGTATTCAAGGAACTACACTTGTTAGTAACAGCAGTGGTTCAGTCACTAATATTCAAGGGACTACACTTGTTAGTAACAGCAGTGGTTCAGTCACTAGTGTTCAAGGAACTACACTTGTTAGTAACAGCAGTGGTTCAGTCACTAGTGTTCAAGGAACTACACTTGTTAGTAACAGCAGTGGTTCAGTCACTAGTGTTCAAGGAACTACACTTGTTAGTAACAGCAGTGGTTCAGTCACTAGTGTTCAGGAACTACACTTGTTAGTAACAGCAGTGGTTCAGTCACTAGTGTTCAAGGAACTACACTTGTTAGTAACAGCAGTGGTTCAGTCACTAGTGTTCAAGGAACTACACTTGTTAGTAACAGCAGTGGTTCAGTCACTAGTATTCAAGGATACACTTGTTAGTAACAGCAGTGGTTCAGTCACTAGTGTTCAAGGAACTACACTTGTTAGTAACAGCAGTGGTTCAGTCACTAGTGTTCAAGGAACTACACTTGTTAGTAACAGCAGTGGTTCAGTCACTAGTGTTCAAGGAACTACACTTGTTAGTAACAGCAGTGGTTCAGTCACTAGTGTTCAAGGAACTACACTTGTTAGTAACAGCAGTGGTTCAGTCACAAAGTATTCAAGGAACTACACTTGTTAGTAACAGCAGTGGTTCAGTCACTAGTGTTCAAGGAACTACACTTGTTAGTAACAGCAGTGGTTCAGTCACTAGTGTTCAAGGAACTACACTTGTTAGTAACAGCAGTGGTTCAGTCACTAGTGTTCAAGGAACTACACTTGTTAGTAACAGCAGTGGTTCAGTCACTAGTGTTCAAGGAACTACACTTGTTAGTAACAGCAGTGGTTCAGTCACTAGTGTTCAGGAAATTTTAGTAACAGCAGTGGTTCAGTCACTAGTGTTCAGGAACTACACTGTTAGTAACAGCAGTGGTTCAGTCACTAGTATTCAAGGAACTACACTTGTTAGTAACAGCAGTGGTTCAGTCACTAGTGTTCAAGGAACTACACTTGTTAGTAACAGCAGTGGTTCAGTCACTAGTGTTCAAGGAACTACACTTGTTAGTAACAGCAGTGGTTCAGTCACTAGTGTTCAAGGAACTACACTTGTTAGTAACAGCAGTGGTTCAGTCACTAGTATTCAAGGAACTACACTTGTTAGTAACAGCAGTGGTTCAGTCACTAATATTCAAGGAACTACACTTGTTAGTAACAGCAGTGGTTCAGTCACTAGTGTTCAAGGAACTACACTTGTTAGTAACAGCAGTGGTTGTCACTAGTATTCAAGGAACTACACTTGTTAGTAACAGCAGTGGTTCAGTCACTAGTGTTCGAGGGACTACACTTGTTAGTAACAGCAGTGGTTCAGTCACTAGTGTTCAAGGAACTACACTTGTTAGTAACAGCAGTGGTTCAGTCACTAGTGTTCAAGGAACTACACTTGTTAGTAACAGCAGTGGTTCAGTCACTAGTATTCAAGGAACTACACTTGTTAGTAACAGCAGTGGTTCAGTCACTAATATTCAAGGAACTACACTTGTTAGTAACAGCAGTGGTTCAGTCACTAGTGTTCAAGGAACTACACTTGTTAGTAACAGCAGTGGTTCAGTCACTAGTGTTCAAGGAACTACACTTGTTAGTAACAGCAGTGGTTCAGTCACTAGTATTCAAGGAACTACACTTGTTAGTAACAGCAGTGGTTGTCACTAGTATTCAAGGAACTACACTTGTTAGTAACAGCAGTGGTTCAGTCACTAGTGTTCGAGGGACTACAATCGCTAGTAAAATCAGTGGTTCAGTCACTAGTGTTCAAGGGACTACACTTGTTAGTAACAGCAGTGGTTCAGTCACTAGTGTTCAAGGGACTACACTAGTTAGTAACATCGGTGGTTCAGTCACTAATCCTTAAAAATTATTACATTCATGGGAAGCACTACACCCATAGGGGTCATAGTGTTGGAGGCATTTAGTTTCGATCAAAGGAAGATCAGAACAGGACCTATTCCTTAGATCAAGAGCCCCTCACCAGAATCAAGGAACCTCACTAGAGGACCTACACTCATCACATGTGCTCACCCTCAAACCTTTCTTGCCATCATCCTCTGCCTTATATACACTAATTATTATTATAATCAAAAAGAATTATTCAAATTATTATTTCTTTCTTTCAACACGTCGGCCGTCTCCCACCGAAGCGGGGTGGCCCAAAAGGAAAAACGAAAGTTTCTCCTTTTACATTTAGTAATATATACAGAAGGGGTTACTAGCCCCTCGCTCCCGGCATTTTAGTTGCCTCTTACGACAATTATTATTTATATACACTAATATATCCACTTTATTTGAATGGAAAAGTGCCAAACTTGCAAGGTCATAATGCCTTTGGAATGGGAGGTACTGGCAATCAGGTTTGATTTAAAGAAAACGAAGGTAGTTCTTGGATTAAGAGACCTCCAACATTAAAGCACCTCCCTTGATAATTATTTTGCAGGTGTCAACAAAGCACTTTGGCAAATGGGAGGCAATCAGGTTTGATCCAAGGAAGAATGCGAAAGGGAAAATTCTTGGATTAAGAGACCTCAACATCAAGGAACCTCAGCAGTATAAATAGTGTCACAAAGCACTTGGCAAATGGGAGGCAATCAGGGTTTAAGGAAGGTAGTGACACAAAGTCCGTGGGTAAAGAGCCCAAAGATAGCAGAACTAGTAGTAGTATAATAGTACAAAAAAAGGTGGTAATAGCAGAGAGCTAATGGCCACGAGAGGGTGAGGCAAAACCCAGAGAAAAAAGGACTAATCACAGTAGGACACCGAGAACCTGACCCTAAGCAGAAAGAAAAGGCAAATAAAATATAGGAAAGGAGAAGAGGTGAGAAGAGATAAAAATCAGGTCAAGGCACAAGTGTTCTGAAGTTTGGAGTGTTTGACAATGTAATGAGAAAGGAAGGCATCCACAGAGACAAAGCCAGGAATAAAATTCATATTAGGAAAGTTGTGTATAAGGAATACTTCAACAAAATGATGTCTATAAAGATTAGAAGGGTAGACAGTTTTGACAGAAGAATGTGATCACTAACTTGACAGAAAAGATAATTATTAGTGTCGACAAGTCTAACACTTCTTTTGTGCTATTAAAGTCTGTCAGAAAGAGAGCAGCCACTTTCTCCAAAGTATTGGAGAGGGCAAGAGGAGCAAGAGATAGAGTAGACTCTGGAAGCAGAAGAGGTACAAACTAGAATAATATGAAGGGTATTACTCTACAAAAAGTTAGTTTGACATCTGAGGAACAGAGGGAGTTGTTAAGATTTAGAAGACTGGAAATATAGGAAGAAACAGCAGAAGACAAGACAAATTATAGCTGCATTCATAGACTGTATGACCCCTATGGATTTAGTGTTTTCTGAGGATTGTAATATTTACATTCATGGGGAAGCACTAAGCCCATAGGGATCATACAGAACCTGGCAAATGGGAGGTAATCAGGTTCAATTCAAGAGGAGAGTAACTCATTTGTGGATTTAAGAGACCAAGGTGTCAAGGCACATTCCCTTTAAAGGGACGACTACAAGACAAAGCTATACAAAACTCTCAGATGAGCAAATTACAGTGATCACAGTTCAGGCAGTTTTTGTGACTTGTACTGGTAATACAGTCCACTCTGCTATGCAGTTGGCAATCCAGTCAGGTATGCCAGTTATTAGTGATCCAGTCTACCATTGGTTATGGTGCTTCCTTTACTTGTCTACAGTAGGTATAGTCTTACTGGTTCATTTATAAAATTTCTGTACATCATTCAACAATACAACCTGATGTACTTCTGTGCATCATTCAATAATATAACCTCCTATAATAATCAGGGAGAAATATTAAATCTTTGGGGTAATACAGCCTCTTGCAAATAGAAGGCAATCAGGTTCAATACAAGGAAAGGATAGGTCCAGTTCCTAGAGTCAAGAGCCCTTCCCTTGAGGGGTCATGTCATAAAATGCTCTCCTCAGCAGATTCACTTGTCATTAGCTGCTGTATCATTCAACATACTGAACATCATCTTTATTAAGGTTTCCATAATCTATCACCACAAAATACTCCTCAGATGATCACACAACACACTTCCCATCTGATCCACTCATAATGAGCAATCTGTAGAACACTCACCATACTTTTCACAGTTTATATACACTTTTAGTTATTATCTAGGAAGGAAGGAAAACAAAACAATACCTATATGATTTGTTTTATGTAATCAATACACATAAATGACACATGAACCCAACATGTACCCCCCACTGATACTAGAAAATATTATTCGCAATATAATGGGTAAGGAAAAAAACCCACTCTTTTCGCCAGGATGTGTTGAGGAAACTAATCAAACTTCCAAGGGTTGTCTTTCACAGTGTGGATCAATCGAACAGCTTGGTCATATGATTGCATATCTGAAATGGAAGGTCAGTCAGTATATTTAAAAGCAGTGATTGTTGCTAATGTTTTTTTTTTTATTAACACATCGGCCGATTCCCACCAAGGCAGGGTGGCCTGAAAAAGAAAAACTTCATCATCATTCACTCCATCACTGTCTTGCCAGAAGGGTGCTTTACACTACAGTTATAAAACTGCAACATTAACACCCTCCTTCAGAGTGCCGGCACTGTACTTCCCATCTCCAGAACTCAAGTCCGGCCTGCCGGTTTCCTGAATCCCTTCATAAATGTTACTTTGCTCACACTCCAACAGCACGTCAAGTATTAAAAACCATATGCCTCCATTCACTCCTATCAAATACGCTCACACATGCTTGCTGGAAGTCCAAGCCCTCGCACACAAAACTTCCTTTACCCCCTCCCTCCAACCTTTCCTAGGCCGACCCCTACCCCGCCTTCCCTCCACTACAGATTTATACCCCTCGAAGTCACTCTGTCTCGTTCCATTCTCTCTACATGTCCAAACCACCTCAACAACCCCCCCTCAGCTCTCTGGGCAATCGTTTTGGTAATCCCGCACTCCTCCTAATTTCCAAACTCCGAATCTCTCTGCATTATATTCACACCACACATTGACCTCAGACATGACATCTCCACTGCCTCCAGCCTTCTCCTCGTTGCAACATTCATCACCCATGCTTCACACCCATATAAGAGCGTTGGTATAACTATACTCTCATACATTCCCTCTTTACTTCCATGGACAAGGTTCTTTGTCTCCACAGACTCAAGTGCTCCACTCACCCTTTTCCCCTCATCAATTCTATGATTCACCTCATCCTTCATAGACCCATCCGCCGACATGTCCACTCCCAAATATCTGAATACATTCACCTCCTCCATACTCTCTCCCTCCAATCTGATATCCAATCTTTCGTCACCTATTCTTTTTGTTATCCTCATCACCTTACTCTTTCCTATATTCACTTTCAATTTTCTTCTTTTACACACCCTACCAAATTCATCCACCAACCTCTGCAGCTTCTCTTCAGAATCTCCCAAAGACAGTGTCATCAGCAAAAGCAACTGTGACAACTCCCACTTTGTATTTGCTTCTTTATCTTTTAGCCCAACACCTCTTGCCAAGACCCTCGCATTCACTTCTCTTACAACCCCATCTATAAATATATTGAACAACCACGGTGACATCACACATCCTTGTCTAAGGCCCACTTTTACTGGGAAATAGTCCCTTCCCTCCTACATACTCTAACCTGAGCCTCACTATCCTCATAAAAACTCTTCACTGCTTTCAGTAACCTTCCTCCTATTCCATACACCTGCAACATCTGCCACATTGCCCCCTATCTACCCTATCATA
>WNWK01005228.1:0-124500 GCA_009830355.1 Cherax destructor | reverse complement strand
AAAACTACATAACTATTATCTGATAAAAAAATAATGAATTTATTTTTCACCTCCGCGTAAATTTCATTTTTGTATATAACATCTCTGCCACTGTGGCAAATATTTTTTAACCAGCACATGAATATATTCATTCTGAATAAACATATTCCGTAAACCTCATATGTTGACTTCATTCAGTATTCCCTCTAAGATCCGAGAAAATCTGAAGTCTCAAATAAAATTTTTACGTTTATCAAAGTCTGTGTTGTATTCCAGCAGCAGGAGGCGAACACCCCGGAGCGCTCTGACCTGCAGCTCAGTCCCAATATAACCGACTGGTCATGGGTTCGATTCTTTTGAGCGAAATGTATAAGAGGGCTTTTATTCTGCCCATTGTTTCACCTAATCAGCTCTTATGGATAGCACACAATGTGAATGTAAAATGAATTAAGGTTGTATACAACATACAAGTAAGCAAAAGAACACTTACATAGGTACATACTCACACATGAGAAAGGAAGCACATGACCCCGACCTATAAGATACTTATTAGACAAAGTAAATTTTAAAAAAAGGAGTCTGTTGACTAGACAGCATAAATCAAAGGTAAAACAAAGGCGTCTCAAGAAATCTTTTAAAAGTTCATCTGAATGTTAAAAAATAGGGATTTCCTAGATGAGGTACTGCCAGAGAGAGACATTATTAACAATTTTAGGAAGAGTTATTTGCATATAAAAGGTTACGATTTCTTATATCTGGAGTGAGAGTACATGTGAAGGATATTTACAGACGTATCCATGAGCCAATATTCAAATATAAACATTTCATTCAAGATGTAATACACACATGTCAGACCAATCATTGACTTACGTCATAGGCTTAAGGTCTCTACCTCGTCAAACTCAGAAGAAGCGTTGAAACGTCTAAAGACTCACCATCATAATGATGTCGGATTGGATAAAGTAGACAAACCACACGAAAAGAATAAAACGAGATTTGTTAACGCAAAAGAAACACTTGAGTATTCACAGGGTGGACCAGAAGAGACGATTTGACGTTATGACAAAACGGAAAGACACATGCAAATTGCTCATTTAAATAAACCAAAGGGGCGTCAGAAATTACTTTGACGGGTGTGTCTTGAGCGAGGTGTGGAAGCAGCTTGTGGTAGCTCACTCCATACGTAATTTATTAACTGAACATGGTGAAATTAAGGCTGGGAAACAGCAACGCAGGTAGATTAAAGTGAGAAGTAGTTTTATGTCCGAGGAAACCTACAGAGTATACTTTATTGAGCTCAAACACAGAACACACATACACACACGGGGCCAGGAGCTACGACTCGGCCCTGCAACCACACTTAGGTGAGTACAATTAGGTGAGTATACACACACAAACACACACTCATCCCCCACCCCTCACTATGCAGTAGAATCCCCCAGCACACCGCCAGGGCCCCCACCCCACAGACCCCGAAACACAGTGTTGGAGGAAACTGAATGTATGTACACGGACGCAGATGGAATAACGAAAAAGTGGGAGGAGTGGCATGAAAGAATCAAAGAGGCATCACCGGACATCATAGCCCTCACTGAAACAAAGCTCACAGGATGATAACAAATGCCATCTTTCAACGGGATACCAGATCCTGAGGAAAGACAGAGGGAACAGAAAGGGTAGGAGTGGCACTGCTGATCAAACAGATGGGATTTTGAGGAGCTGGAGAGGGGACAGAGTAGAAGAGGAGATTGTATAATAGGAACACTTCAGTCCGGAGGTCCAAAGGTGATAATTGCAGTGATGTATAACCCACCACAGAACAGCAGGAGAACAAGGCAAAGTATGATGAGAGTAATAGAGCGATAGTTGACACACTGGCCGAATTATCCAGAAGGGCTCATGCGAGCGAAGCGTACTGATCATGGGTGACTTCAACCATAAGGAAATCGATTGGGGAACTTAGAACCACATGGGGGCCAAGAAACATGGAGGGCTAAAATGATGGAGGTGGTACTGGAAAATCTCATGTACCGACATGTAAGGGACAATACCAGAGAGAGAGGGGGGACGAACCAGCGAGACTGGACCTATTATTCACCCTGAGTAGTGCAGACATTGAGGACATCACACATGAAAGCCACCTTGGGGCCAGTGATCATATGGTTCTAAGCTTCGACTACATAGTAGAGTTACAAGTGGAGGGGGAAGCAGGAAGGGCTGCACAAATGAAGCCAAACTACAAGAAAGGTGACTACGTGGGCATGAAGAACTTCCTGCACGGAGTTCAGTGGGACAGAGAGCTGGCGGGGAAGTCGGTAAACGAGATGATGGATATATGACAACAATTTGCACGGAAGCTGAGGGAGGTTTTACCCAAGGGTAACAGGAAAAGCGAAAAAGCCAGGATGAGCCCATGGTTCACCCAAAGGTGCAGGAAGCCAAAACCAAGTGTGCCAGGGAATGGAAGAAGTATAGAAGGCAAAGGACCCAGGAGAATAAGGAGAGCAGTCGAGAGCCATAAATGAATATGCACAGGTAAAAAGGGGAAGCCCAAAGACAATACGAAAATGACATAGCAGGAAAGCAAAATCTGACCCAAAGCTGTTGTACAGCCACATCAGGAGGAGAACAACAGTCAAGGACCAGGTGATCAGGCTGAGGAAGGAAGGAGGGGAGGTCCAGAAATGACCACGAAGTGTGGAGGAGCTCAACATGAGATTCAAAGAGGTGTTCACAGAGGAAATAGAAGGGCCTCAGAAAGGAGGAGAGGTAGGGTACACCATCAGGTGCTGGACACGATACACACAACTGAGGAGGAAGTGAAGAGGCTACTAAGCGAACTAGATACCTCAAAGGCGATGGGGCCGGACAACATTTCTCCATGGGTCCTGAGAGAGGGAGCAGAGGAGCTGTGTACCCCTAACAACAATCTTCAACACGTCTATCGAAACAGGGCAACTACCAGATGTATGGAAGACAACAAATGTAGTTCCAATTTTTAAAAAATGAGACAGAAACGTAGCACTAAACTACAGACCAGTGTCACTGACATGTATAGTATGCAAGGTCATGGAGAAGATTATCAGGAGAAGAGTGGTGGAGCACCTAGAAAGGAATGAGCTTATCAACGACGGCCAACACGGTTTCAGGGACGGGAAATCCTGTGTCACAAACCTACTGGAGTTCTATGACAGGGTGACAGCAGTAAGACAAGAGAGAGAGGGATGGGTAGATTGCATATTCTTGGACTGTAAGAAGGCGTTTGACACAGTCCCACACAAGAGATTAGTGCAGAAGCTGGAGGACCAGGCAGGGATAACAGGGAAGGCACTACAATGGATAAGGGAATACCTGTCAGGAAGACAGCAGCGAGTCATGGTCCGATGCGAGGTGTCAGAGTGGGCGCCGGTGACGAGTGGGGTTCCACAGGGGTCAGTCCTAGGACCGGTGCTGTTTCTGGTGTTTGTGAACGACATGACGGAAGGAATAGACTCCGAAGTGTCCCTGTTTGCAGATGATGTTAAGTTGATGAGAAGAATTCAATCGGAAGAGGACCAGGCAGAACTACAAAGGGATCTGGACAGGCTGCAAGCCTGGTCCAGCAATTATCTCCTGGAGTTCAACCCAACCAAGTACAAAGTCATGAAGATTGGGGAAGGGCAAAGAAGACCGCAGACGGAGTACAGTCTAGGGGGCCAGAGACTACAAACCTCAATCAAGGAAAAAGATCTTGGGGTGAGTATACCACCAGGCACATCTCCTGAGGCGCACATCAACCAAATAACTGCTGCAGCATACGGGCGCCTAGCAAACCTAAGAACAGCATTCCGACATCTTAATAAAGAATCGTTCAGGACCCTGTACACTGTGTACGTTAGGCCCACACTGGAGTATGCAGCACCAGTTTGGAACCCACATTTATCCAAGTACGTAAAGAAGCTAGAGAAAGTGCAAAGGTTTGCAACAAGACTAGTCCCGGAGCTAAGGGGTATGTCCTACGAGGAGAGGTTAAGGGAAATCGACCTGACGACACTGGAGGTCAGGAGAGATAGGGGGGACATGATAACGACATATGAAATACTGAGAGGAATTGACAAGATTGACAGAGACAGAATGTTCCAAAGATGGGACACAGCAACAAGGGGACACAGTTGGAAGTTGAAGACTCAGATGAATCACAGGGATGTTAGGAAGTATTTCTTCAGTCACAGAGTAGTCGGGAAGTGGAATAGCTTGGGAAGCGATGTAGTGGAGGCAGGTTCCATACACAGCTTTAAGAAGAGGTATGATAAAGCTCATGGCGCAGGGAGAGTGACCCAGTAGCGGCCAGTGAAGAGGCGGGGCCAGGAGCTATGTCTCGACCCCTGCAACCACAACTAGGTGAGTACAACTAGGTGAGTACAACTAGGTGAGTACACACACACACACACACACACACCAAACAATCAACATGAGATTTAAAGAAGTAT
This sequence comes from Cherax destructor, assembly GCA_009830355.1. Classification (NCBI taxonomy): domain Eukaryota; kingdom Metazoa; phylum Arthropoda; class Malacostraca; order Decapoda; family Parastacidae; genus Cherax; species Cherax destructor. The sequence goes on along the minus strand of WNWK01005228.1, from coordinate 120,052 downwards.
TTACAGAGGAGACAGGAAGGACTCCAGGAATTCAGAATAGGGAGGTATACCAACAAGTGCTGGATGAAATACATACAACCGAGGAGGAGGTGAAGAAGCTGCTATGTGAACTCGATACCTCAAAAGCGGTGGGACCTGACAACATTTCTCCGTGGGTCCTTAGAGAGGGAGCAGAGATGTTGTGTGTGCCACTAACACAAATCTTCAACACATCCATTGCAACTGGGCAACTACCTGAGGCGTGGAAGATGGCAAATGTAGTCCCAATTTTTATGAAAGGAGACAGACACGAGGCATTAAACTACAGACCTGTGTCACTGACGTGTATAGTATGCAAGGTCATGGAGAAGATCATCAGGAGGAGAGTGGTGGAGCACCTAGAAAGACACAAGCTTATAAACGATAACCAGCACGGTTTCAGGGAAGGAAAATCCTGTGTCACAAACCTACTGGAGTTTTATGACAAGGTAACAGAAGTAAGACACGAAAGAGAGGGTGGATAGACTGCATTTTTTTTGGACTGCAAGAAGGCGTTCGACACAGTTCCTCACAAGAGGTTAATGCAAAAGCTAGAGGATCAGGCACAAGTAACAGGAAAAGCACTGCAATGGATCAGAGAATATCTGACAGGGAGGCAACAACGAGTCATGGTACGTGACGAGATGTCAGAGTGGGCACCTGTGACGAGTGGAGTTCCACAAGGGTCAGTCCTAGGACCTGTACTGTTTTTGGTATATGTGAATGACATAACGGAAGGGATAGACTCAGAAGTGTCCCTGTTTGCAGATGATGTGAAGTTAATGAGAAGAATCAAATCAGTCGAGGATCAGGCAGGACTACAAAGAGACCTGGACAGGCTACAAGCCTGGTCCAGTAACTGGCTCCTTGAATTTAACCCTGCTAAATGTAAAGTCATGAATATCGGGGAAGGGCAAAGAAGACCGCAGACAGAGTATAGTCTAGGTGGCCAAAGACTGCAAACCTCACTCAAAGAAAATGATCTTGGGGTGAGTATCATACCGAGCACATCTCCTGAGGCACACATCAATCAGATAACTGCTGCAGCATACGGGCGGCTGGCAAACCTAAGAATAGCGTTCCAATACCTCACTAAGGATTCATTCAAGACTCTGTACACCATATACGTCAGGCCCATACTGGAGTATGCAGCACCAGTCTGGAACTCACACCTGGTCAAGCACGTCAAGAAATTAGAGAAAGTGCAAAGGTTTGCAACAAGACTAGTCCCAGAGCTAAGGGGATTGTCCTACGAAGAAAGGTTAAGGGAAATCGGCCTGACGACACTAGAGGACAGGAGGGTTAGGGGAGACATGATAACGACATATAAAATACTGCGAGGAATAGATAAGGTGGACAGAGACAAGTTGTTCCAGAGAGGGGACACAGAAACAAGGGGTCACAATTGGAAGTTGAAGACTCCTATGAGTCAAAGGGATGTTAGGAAGTATTTCTTCAGTCATAGAGTTGTCAGGAAGTGGAATAGCTTAGAAAGCGACATAGTGGAGGCAGGAACCATACATAGTTTTAAGACTAGGTTTGATAAAGCTCATGGAGCAGGGAAAGAGAGGACCTAGTAGCAATCAGTGAAGAGGCGGGGCCAGGAGCTATGACTCGACCCCTGCAACCAAAACTAGGTGAGCAAATAGGTGAGTACACACACATACACACACCCAATTTTAAGACAAGTTTCAAGAATGCTTGGCAAGGAATCATTCACGACATCAGCGCCATATTGTAGTATGCAGCTCCACCAGCATGGAAGCGGCACCTTGTCAAGCATGTCAAGATATTAGAGCAAGTGTAAAGACTTGTAATAAGGCTAGTCCCGGAGCTAAGAGGCATGTCAGTTGAGGAGAGGTTAATTATGGGAGGTAAACCTAATGGCTCTAAAAGAAAGGAGGACTAAGGATGACATGATTAAAACGATTTTTTATTTTTTAATGCATCAGTCATCGTCCACCAAGGTAGGGTGACCAGAAGCATGTCGATGTCATAGTTCAGAAAACCCTTTGAACTGCAATATCTTCATCTCTCCTTTAGGGTGCAGTCCATATCCAGGACTCAGGTCTGGCTAACCGGTTTTCCCGGAATCCTTTCATAAATGTTATTCTGATCACACTCCAACAGCACGTCAACTCGTAAAAACACTTGCCTCCACTGACTCGTATCTGACATTCACACATGCCCGTTGAATGTCCAATTCCCAAGCACCCAAAACATCTCTTCCTTTCCCATACTAACCCTTCCTGGGACGACCCCTACCCACCCTTCCCTTAACCCGAGATTTACATTCCACCTGGTCATCCTATTTTGCTACATCCTTTCTATAAGTCCGAAGTACCTCAACAACCCACCCATAGGATAATTCTTTCGGTAACCCAGCACTTCCTAGACTCCAGGATACGAATTCTCTGCATTATGTTCCCACCAGACATTGCCCTCGATCATGACATCTGTACTGCCTCCAACTTACTCCTCGCAGCGACATTCAAAACCCATGGTACACACCCATACAAGTGTAATGGTACCGCTATACTCTAGTACATTCTCTTTTTTTTGCCTCTATTAATAAGGTTCGTAGTCTCTACAGATGCCTCAGTGCACCATCCACCTTTCCTTCGCCACTACTATGGTTCAACTCAACTTTCATACACCCAAATGCTGATATGTCCACTCCTCAATACCTATACAACATTACTTCATCCTTACTCTCTTCTTCCAGTCTTTTAAACAACCTTTCATTACCTAAATATCTGGATATTCTTTTAATCCCACAACACTCCTCAACGCTATAGCTTTCTGCGTTTTTTTGTATTATAGCCCTCTCAATGTATATATATATATATATATATATATATATATATATATATATATATATATATATATATATATATATATATATATATATATGTCGTGCCGATTAGGTAAAACTGGTCAATTAGCAAGAACTCATCTAAAATTAAGTCCTTTCTAAAATTTTCTCTTATACGTTTAAATATATATATTTTCATTTATGTTAATGTAAGAATTTATAATTTTGTACCAAGAGAAACTTTGAAAACCTACCTAACCTTATTACAACAAGCGCAATTTAATTTAGCCTAACCCAACTAAATATATTTTAGATACGTTAACATTAATTTAATAATAAACAAACACAATGAAATATATTTTTTCTGTTATGTTCAGAATGATTTTGGCGAAATTATTGCATACACAAATTTTCACTTGTCTTATATGGCAAGAAGAACGTTGCTATTTAAGCCAAAATCGCAAGTTTTACCTAATCGGCATGGCCCAATAGTAGAGAATATAGCCTCAGCAATGCTTCAGAGTGTGTCAGGGAAGGATAGAGCCCGCCTACTTGCAGTGAGAGCTCCTCATGCAGGGGACTTTCTTTGGCTGTTCCCAACTCCAGCCTTGGCACACGCCTCGACCACAGACCATCCGCATTGGTGTTGCCCTTCGACTTGCCGCCCCTATTCTCGCCGAACACAGGTGTATTTGTGGCAGTGAAGCAGCAGACCGATTCGGGTACCATGGTCTTGTGTCGTAAACCGAGGGAAAGATTGCAAGACATGAAGAGGTTAATAACATTATCAAGAGGAGCCTCACAACAGCCGGATGCCCAGCAGCAAGGGAACCACCCCAACTATGCAGATCTGATGGCAACCAAAAGCGTCCAGATGGTATCACCCTTCAAGCCTGGACAGACGGCAAGCAGGTGGTGTGGGACTACACATGTGCATCTACCTTGGCTGATACCTATCTCCAGTACACCAGGGAGGAAGGAGGGCTGCTGCCACCTTCAGGAGTCCCAGAAGTCGAGAAAATATGGAGAACTTGCCCATCATTATATGTTTGTTCCCATAGGCTCAGAGACCCTGGCTCATGGGAAAGAGTGCATCTAAGTTCCTCAAGGAGCTGGGCAAAAGACTCAACAGGGTAACTAGGATCCCAGGGCAGCTAGTTTTCTGTTCCAGCGACTCAGCGCTGCTGTTCAGAGGGTAATGCATGCTGTATTCTAGCACGCGCCCCAGCTCGGAAGGAGCTGGATGAGATTTTCGCATTATAATCAGTGACAAAGATGTAACAATATGTACTAGACATGTATCTCTCACCTCGTGTACTGTATATGCCATCTTTATATCAACAATGTATCTCTCAAATCTTTTTTATTATGTAATAAAACATACCTATTGGCAAAAAAAAATTAAAAGATGGGTGGTAGGAGAAGTGGAATATTCAAATGGCATCAGGAAGAAATCAAATATTCTTCCTTGAAGCCTTTTATCCACTTCTCCGAGGCTATGGGTCCCAATTTGTACCAGAGGTGGACCCATCTTATATATATATATATATATATATATATATATATATATATATATATATATATATATATATATATATATATATATATATATATATATATATATATACATTGAGAGGGTTATAATACAAAAAACGCGAAAGCTATGGCGTTGAGGATTGTTGTGGGATTAAAGAATATCCAGATATTTAGGTAATGAAAGGTTGTTTAAAAGACTGGAAGAAGAGAAGGATGAAGTAATGTTGTATAGGTATTGAGGAGTGACATATCAGCATATATATATATATATATATATATATATATATATATATATATATATGTCGTGCCGATTAGGTAAACTTGCAAGATTTTGGCTTAAATAGCAACGCTCATTGCCATATAAGACAAGCGAAAATTTATATATAATATATATAATAAATATATATATATATATATATATATATATATATATATATATATATATATATATATATATATGTCATTAGCCGATTAGGTAAAACTGGTCAGTTAGCAAGAACTCATCTAAAATTGCCTTTCTAAAATTTTCTCTTATGCGTTTAAGATATATTTTTCATTTATGTTAATGTAAGAATTATACTTTGTACCAAGAGAAACTTTGAAAACCTACCTAACCATCAAAGCGCAATTCACTTAGCCTAACTCCACTAAATATATTTAGATACGTTAACATTAATTTAATAATAACAAACACAATGAAATATTTTTTTCGTTATGTTCAGAATGATTTTGGCGAAATTATTGCATACACAAATTTTCTTGTCTTATATGGCAAGACAACTTGCCATTAAGAAAAGCGAATTTTGTATCGCATTCCAATGAAAACATTCTGAACCAACGAAAATATATTTCATTGTGTTTGTTCGTCTAATTAATGTAACGTATCTAAATATATTTAGTTGGTTAGCCAAACTAAATTGCGCGTTGAATAGATTAGTAGGTTTTCAAGTTTCTCTTGGCACAATTATAAGTCCTTACATTAACATAAATGTAAAATATGCTTTAAACGTATAGAGAAGAATTTGAAAAAGACTAATTTTAGATGAGATCTGCTCATTGACAAGTTTTGAAGGTTAATGGCATTATATATATATATATATATTGTCGTGCCGATTAGGTAAACCTTGCGATTTTCTTAAATAGCAACGCTACCTTGCCATATAAGACAAGCGAAAATTGTATATATAATATATATAATAAATATATATATATATATATATATATATATATATATATATATATATATATATATATATATATATATATATATATATATATATAGGATGGGGTCCACCTCAGTGTCAATTGTGGGACCATTGCCTCGGAGAAGTGGATAAAAAGCTTTCCAGAAGAATATTTAGATTTCGTTCAGCCATTTGAATATTCCACTTCCCACCAGCTCTTATTTTATACAAACTTGTTCAAGACAAAATACAAAATACAATGGGAGTAAAACAACATAGATAACAACTCAGAGCTACATGTCAAATACTTCGTCCAACTCCCGGCAGTGGGCCGCGTGCCCAGAATACTGCAGGCATTTCCCCTGGATCGCAAAACTGAGTCCTGAAACAGGAAGCTGGTCGCCCTGTGGTCCTTGGTTTCTATGAGGAGTTTTCCACCCAGCTCCTGAGAAACTTTAGAGTTACACTTGCCCATGCTCCATGGGTCTCCTGACCTATTGGGATGAAGTTATAGCAAGAGGAAGGTCTTCATATTTGCGGTCTTCTGGGTCTCCTCCTGTGGCTGGCAGCTCCACCCCTTCGGCTAAGGAGTGTGGCAGGTAGGTGTCTGCCAATGTGGCAGCACAGGTGTAGTCCCAAGCAATCTGCTTACCATCCTTCCAGGGCAGCATGGTGGCTCCATCAGGACGCTTTTGACTTCCATCAGACCTCTGCACTTGGGGTTCCTGCTGAGCTGGGCAACGGGCTGTGGCGAGGCTTCTTTATGATGTCATTGACCTCCTCATGTCTAGCATACTTCCCTTCTGATGTGTGACACTAGACCATGAAGTCCGAATTGGTCAGCCGTCGCCCTGCCGCAAATACACCTATGTTCGGTGAGTATGGGGGCGGCTAGGCGAAGAGCAACACCAATCCGAATGGTCTGTGGGTCGAGTCGAGTCCCCAGAGAGGAATTGGGAACAGCAAGAAGGAAATCTCCTGAGTGTGGTGCCTTCACCGCTAGGAGACGAGCTTTGTCCTTTCCTGAAGCGTTGGTGAGCATTGTGTTGGAAATTTTTTCCATGATCGGTTTGTCCCAGTGGGACTGTTTGTGCTCTTTGGGAGGAGCTGGTCTACTGGAGGAGTCTGCCAGGATGTCCCACTGCATCGCTGCTTCAATGAACTTGGGGTCTTGAGCTCCCACCACCCTCTCAAACGTTCAGGGACAATCCTCTTGACTAATCCACTGGAAGCCAAACACGATGACAGAAATGCAGGTAACGCTACCTGCCTTGCTTTGCGCACCCTATACCTCCCAGTCGCACTGGGAGGGTTGCCTGCTCCCATTGCTGATCCTCTAGTATATATATATATATATATATATATATATATTTTATGTCTTTGCCGATTAGGAAAAACTGGTCAGTTAGCAAGAACTCATCTAAAATTAAGTCCTTTCTAAAATTTTCTTTATACGTTTAAAGATATATTTTTTTCATTTATGTTAATGTAAGAATTTATAATTTTGTACCAAGAGAAACTTTGAAAACCTACCTAACCTTATTACAATAAGCGCAATTTAATTTAGCCTAACCCAACTAAATATATTTTAGATACGTTAACATTAATTTAATAATAAACAAACACAATGAAATATATATATATATATATATATATATATATATATATATATATATATATATATATATATATATATATATATATATATATATATATATATATATATATATATATATATATATATATATGTCGTGCCGATTAGGTAAAACTGGTCAATTAGCAAGAACTCATCTAAAATTAAGTCCTTTCTAAAATTTTCTTATACGTTTAAAGATATATTTTTTCATTTATGTTAATGTAAGAATTTATAATTTTGTACCAAGAGAAACTTTGAAAACCTACCTAACCTTATTACAATAAGCGCAATTTAATTTAGCCTAACCCAACTAAATATATTTTAGATACGTTAACATTAATTTAATAATAAACAAACACAATGAAATATATTTTTTCGTTATGTTCAGAATGATTTTGGCAGAAATTATTGCATACACAAATTTTCACTTGTCTTATATGGCAAGGTGAGCGTTGCTATTTAAGCCAAAATCGAGAGTTTTACCTAATCGGCACGACATATATATATATATATATATATATATATATATATATATATATATATATATATATATATATATATATATATATATATATATATATATATATATATATATATATATATATTTATATATATATATATATATATATATATATATATATGCGTGTGTGTGTCTTAAACAACGTGATGACGTCACACATTAATGCTTAAAGCGTGTTTTTACTTGAAAATAATCACCCTTCTCATCTACATACCCTGCCATGAGCCTCACTGTCCACGTAAAATCTCTCTCCTGCTTTTAATTAACTATCTCTTATTCGATACATTTGCAACATCTGCCATATACTTCCCTATGCCTTGTGCAAATACATAAATGCAGCACAAAATTCCTTACATTTATCTAAGAACTGTAAATTTATATTCTTCAATGTAAACACTTGATCCACATATATCCAACCTTTCCTAAGACTTCCTTGTTCCTCTTTAGTCCTAATCTTTATTTTTTCAATAATATCTATTCCAAACACTTTATCCGGTATAATGAACAGACTCATTTCCAAACAATTCTTAGACTCTCTTTTATTACCATTTTGTTTAATCAAAGGAACCATGCATGCTCTCTGCCAGTCCTTAGGTTCCTTCCCCTTTTCCTGCATATATTGAACAAATGCTCCAACCACTCCAAAACTATATATAAAATACTGAAAGGAATTGATAGGGTGGACAGGGACAAATTGTTCCGACTTGGAGTAGTCAGAAAGTGGAACGACCTGGAGAGTGGAGTGGTAGAGGCAGGATCAATATATACAGCTTTAAGAATAAGGCTCTGGAAGCCAGGGAAGATTGAACCCAGTAGTGGCTTACACAGAAGCAGAGCCAAGAGGTGAGACTCAACCACTGTAACCAAATATTGGTGAGTACACACACACACACACACACACACACACACACAGTGAAGAGGCGGGGCCAGGAGCTTTGACTCGACCCCTGCAACCACAACTAGGTGAGTACATGAAAGAATCGAAGAGCCATCACCGGACGTCATAGCTCTCACCAAAACCAAGCTCAGAAGAAATGATAACAGATGCCGTCTTTCTAACGGGATATCAGATCCTGAGGAAAGACAGAGGAAACAGAGGGGATGGAGGAGTCACACTACTCATCAAAAACCAATGGGATTTTGACGAGCTGGAGAGAGGAGGCAGAGGATAAGCAATACACTACATAATATGAACACTTCAGTCTGGAGGTCCCAAGGTGGTAATTGTAGTGATGCATAACCCACCACAGAACAACAGGAGGCAAAGCTACTGATTGTGGGTGACTTCAATCACAAAGAAATTGACTGGGAGAACTTGGAGCCACATAGGGGCCCAGAAACGTGGAGGGCTAAGACGATGGAAGTGGTACTGGAAAACCTCATGTACCAACATCTAAGGGACACTACCAGAGAGAGAGAGGAAAGGATGAACCAGAGAGGGGACTACAGAGGCATGAAGAATTTTCTGCAGAGGTTCAGTGGGACAGAGCAATGGCAGGGAAGCCAGTAAATGAAACGATGGAATATGTGACAACAATATGCTAGGAAGCTGAGGAGAGGTGTGTACCCAATGGTAACATAAATAACGAGAAGGCCAGGATGAGCCCTTGGTTCACTCAAAGCTGTAGAGAGGCCAAAACCAAGTGTGCTAGTGAATGGAAGAAGTATAGAAGGTAAAGAACCCAGGAGAATAAGGAGAGCAGTCGTAGAGCCAGAAATGAATATGCACAGATAAAAAGGGAGGTCCAACGACAATACGAAAATAACACAGCAGCGAAAACCAAATCTGACCTGAAGCCGTTGTACAGCCACATCAGGAGGAAAACAACAGTCAAGGACCAGGTAATCAGGCTGAGGAAGGAAGGTGGGGAGTTCACAAGAAACGGCCGAGAAGTATGTGAGGAGCTCAACATGAAATTCAAAGAAGTGTTCACAGAGGAGACAGAAGGAACTCCGGAAAGACGGAGGTGGAGTACACCATCAAGTTTGGACACAATACATACAACCAAAGAAGAAGTGAAGAGGCTGCTAGGCGAGCTAGGTTCCTCAAAGGCGATGGGGCCAGATAACATCTCTCAATGAATCCTGAGAGAGATAGCAAACGTGGTATGTGTGCCGATAACAGACACGAAGCACTAAACTACAGACTAGTGTCTCTAACATGTATAGTATTCAAAGTCATGGAGAAGATTATCAGAAGAGTGGTGGAGCACCTAAAAAGGAAAGAGCTTATCAACGACAACCAGAACGGTTTCAGGAACGGGAAATCCTGAGTCAAACACCTACTAGAGTTCTATGACAGGGTGACAGCAGTACGAAAAGAGAGAGAGAGAGAGAGAGATGGGTAGTATTGCGTTTTCTTGGACTGTAAGAAAACTTTTGACACAGATAAACACAAGAGATTAGTGCATAAGCTGGAAGACCAGGCAGGTATAACAGGGAAGGCACTGCAATGGATCAGGGAGTACCTGTCAGGAAGACAGCAGCGAGTCTTGGTACGTGACGAGGTGTCAGGGTGGGCGCCTGTGACGAGTGGTGTTCCACTGGGGTCAGTCCTAGGTCCGGTGCTGTTTCTAGTGTATGTTAACGACATGATGGAAAGAATTCACTCAGAAGTGTCCCTGTTTGCAGATGATGTGGAGCTAATGAGAATTCAATCGGTCGAGGACCAGGCGGAACTACAAAGGTATTTGGACAGGCTGCAGGCCTGGTCCGGAAACTGGCTCCTAGAGTTCAACCCCACCAAATGCAAAGTCATGAAGATTGGTAAAGGGCAAAGAAGACCGCAGACGGAGTACAGCCTAGCGTGCCAGAAACTTCAAACTGGTGAGTATAACACCGGGCAAATCTCCTGAGGCGCACATCAACCAAATAACTGCTGCAGCATACGGGCTCCTAGCAAACCTAAGATCACCGTGTATGTCAGGCCTATATTGGAGTATGCAGTACCAGTTTGGAACTCACGCCTAGCTAAGCATGTAAGGAAATTAGAGAAAGTGCAAAGGTTTGCAACAAGACTAGTCCCGGAGCTAAGGGGCATGTCCTACGAGGAGTGGTTAAGTGAAATTGACTTGACGACACTAGAGGAGAGGAGAGATAGGGGGAATATGATTGTGAGGGAAAAGTGGATTTTAATTGGGGTTTAGAGTTGTTCAGACAGCCTGGGGATCATTAGCTAGTTTCAGCCTGTGCTTCCATCTAGCAGGCTGAGGCAAACCCCCAGTTCCGGGTTGTCTGATGTGTTTTAGTTGCTACTCCTGGTAGTAGTAACCTTACCTGGTGTGGAGAAGAGTTGGGAGAGTCACTTCACCTCCTCTCTTCTCCTGATCAGGTAGGGTGATCTACCAGGAGTATTTCTGGTCGTTGTGTTTTTTGAGTTACCAGTAATATCTTACACTTTTAAGTTGGCATACCACCTTTGCTTTCTTAAATGTTATATTTAATTAACCTGTGGTAACCAATATTTTTTCTCCTGATCAGCTCTGCTGCTGGCCTGGTCAGCCCGAGCAGACGCTGAGATCTAAAAGAGACAGATTTAAGTCTATCCTACTTTGATTATTTAATTAATACGTCTTCATACATACTTCGACAGTGGCATAGGAGACTTCTTAACATCTGCCCATGGAGACCCTTGACCATCTCGTCAGCACCTTAGACCTATCCTGGGCCTACATCGTGCCAGAACCACAACGACCAATTTTTTTTATTTATTTAAGTAAAAATCAGAAAAATCGTTCTTTATTATTTATTCCTAGAGTCCATTATTTATTTATTAATTTTTTATTATTTTTTTTTGATCAGGTGGAAGGCGTTCCACTGACAATGATAACGACATATAAAATACTGAGAGGAATTGATAAGGTGGGCAGAGACAGGATGTTCCAGAGATGGAACACACCATCAAGGGGTTACAATTGGAAGCTGAAAACTCAGATGAATCACAGGGATTTTAGGAAGTATTTCTTCAGTCACAGAGTTGTCAGGAAGTGGAATAGTCTGGGAAGCGATGTAGTGGGGAAAGGATCCATACATAACTTTAAGAAGGGGTATGATAAATCTCATGGAGCGGGAAGAGTGAACTAGTAGCGACCAGTAAAGAGTCGGGGCCAGGAGCTGTGAATCGACCCCTGCAACCACAATTAGGTGAATTAGGTGAGTGTACAGACCACACACACATACACCCACAGATCTCACACACACACACACACACACAGAAAATCCTGCCTTGCCTTCCACAACCCCAGTCCTCACTATCCCAGATTACAGGAAGCTGAAGGTATGGTATACCAGTGCAGATGGAACAACAAATAAGAGGGAGGAGTGGCACTAATTATTAAAGAGACATCACAGTGCTCATTGAGACAAAGCTCACAACATAACAGATGCCATCTTTGGATATCAGATCCTGAGAAAAGACAGAGGGAACAGGGAATAAGAAAGAGTTGCACTGCTTATCAACAACCAGTGAAATTTTCAGGGGATGGGAGGACTGGACCGAGGGACGCAGATGACTTCACAGTAGGAACACTTCAGACCTGGGGTTCAAAACTGATGATAGCAGTAATGTAAAACCCGCCACTGAACATCGAGACACCAAAACAAGAGTACGATGAGAGCAACAGAGCAATGGTGGACACATACGCTGAAGTGGCCAGAAAGGCCCAGATGGGTTGGGGAAAGTTATTCGTCATGGGGGATTTCAATCATAAGGAGATTGACTGGGTGTTGCATGCAAAGAGTACGTAACCTTTATTCGGAGCATGTTAACACACCCACATAGGCTCCCCTCCAACCAGCGAACCATCGTTAAGGGTTTGGTGATCGGGGCCTCATCATCAAATCAACGACTCTGTTCAGCCAATGATAATGCAGATCTGACAATGGCAAAGGTAATGTGGTTACCACTCGCAAATTTGTCATTGGCATTCCTGCATTGAGCTGGTTGTTGTACGGTTGTCTCTGTCTATTGGCTGCTGTTTTGCCTTGACTACTGTGGTGTGCACTAATTCTACTCTATCTGTATATAGTGTACATATCTGTACAAAGCCTTATAATATACTTGGTGAAAAAAATACAAAAAGTCTTATATAATCCTAATTACTTGGTGAAGGAAATACAAATACATAGCATTTTCTACTGTGTTTCTTTGCTCCAAGCTCCCTTTTACACTCAGGATAACAGGCCATTGAACCTGAGGTTGTAATACAGGGGAAACCCTAGAACCACATAGGAGACCAGAAATGTGGAGGGCTAAGATGCTCTAGAAAGAGTACTGAAAAACGTCATGCATGTTGATGCATGACACAACCAGACAGAAAGTAGTGGATGAACCAGCAAGACTGGACCTCCTATTCACCTTGAACAGGTCAGACATAGGGAATATTTCATGTGGAAGGTTCCTTGGCACTAGTGATCACCTGGTCCTGAGTTTCGAATATCTTGTAGACTTAACAGTGGAGAATGAAGCAGAATGAACACATCTCTCGCTACAGTGTTATTTCTCATGCCTCTATTGCCTCTGGACAATTTCCTCGAACATCACCTGATAGTCGAAATTAAGTAATTAAAATAACAGTAAGGTAGTGCTTGCTTCTCTTTGTTCTGTGTTGTTTACGCTGCCATCTCGCTACTACGTCTCGTTCACCTTAAGAAAAACTCAACACCACACTAACATCTTTACCATATCTTCCCTCACCACACTATACCACATTTTTACCGCATTTGGACCTCAGCACTCCCGTTACATTTGGAAGATAACGCGGCTCATATATTTCATGCCATCAGCGTTAAAGGTGCGTGTTTTTCTGCAAGCTTGCCAAGCCAGACCAGGTACAGAGAGAGCAAACTACATTTGTTCAATGCGGAAGACAATTTCATCACCTCTTGCTGTCGAATTCCTCCTTAAGACAGAACCGACAGACACTTCAGCAACGAGTCAGCACATTAGAACGCTGGGTAAGCCGGGATTCATTACCAGATTCTCAATATCCACTTCATAATAGAGTATATATTATTGTGTAGAATGTTTCTTTGTGGCCTGGGTGGCCCCTGTCAACCTGAATGTCAAACGATGTCATTACTGACTTCCCCCTTCACTATTTTACCACTTAACTTTGTGGTTAGTCGTTACCTGGAGTGGTATTTTTCCTGTATTCCAAACCAATCACAGACACCAACAACCCGTCAGTCAAGCCACGTCAGCATCAACAACCCGTCAGTCAAGCCACGTCAGCATAAACAACCCGTCAGTCAAGCCACGTCAGCATCAACAACCCGTCAGTCAAGCCACGTCAGCATCAACAACCCGTCAGTCAAGCCACGTCAGCATCAACAACCCGTCAGTCAAGCCACGTCAGCATCAACAACCCGTCAGTCAAGCCACGTCAGCATCAACAACCCGTCAGTCAAGCCACGTCAGCATCAACAACCGACAAATGGCGTGACAGTCAAGAAAAAGAAAATTCCTATTTGGCAGCTCGGAAGCGTCCAAGTTATTGTTACAAGTTATCTCTGGCCAGCTGGCCCAGTGGATAACGCCTCAGTCTGGAGTTTTACGACTATCTCACCGCGAGTTCAATCCCCACCCGTGGTATGGTTTGTTAGCAATCGTGTTACTACGATTTCGTGTCATGATGACAGCTTTGAGGGGACTTGAGCTAGAGTTCGTCACGGCCACGCTGGCGGGAGATTCGTCTGTAAAACCTTGCATCTGTGGTCACAGTGGTGCCTATGCTAACCTTTCTATGATGTATAAATATACGTACCTAGTTGGATGAATCTTATTGTAGCCAGCTGGCCCAGTGGATAACGCGTCGGTCTGGACTTTTACAAATCTCTGACTACGGGTTCAACCACCCCTGGTGGTTGATGTCTACCCGGGTGGTTGCTCTCTACCCAGGTGGTTGCTGTCTACCTACGTAGTTGCTGTCTACCTGGTAGTTGCTGTCTACCCGGGTGGTTGCTGTCTACCCGGGTGGTTGCTGTCTACACAGGTGGTAGCTGTCTACCCGTGTGGTTGCTGTCTACCTGGGTGGTTGCTGTCTATCCGGATGGGTGCCCTCTACCTGGGTGGTTGTTGTCTACTTGGGTAATTGCTGTTTACCCGGGTGGTTGCTCTCTAACTGAATGGATGCTATCTATCCGGATGGTTGCTATCTACCGGGGTTTTTGCTCTTTCCCCGGGTGGTTGCTCTCTTCCCGGGTGGTTGCTGTCTACCCGGGTGGTTACTGTCTATGTCATGTCAGTAATATGTATACACTTGTGTATTAGAATTCATCTTAGCTTTATATAGCTGGTCCCTTTGCGTGTGACGTCATAGGCCGCGCATCTGTGTGCTCAGACACAGGCCTCTCTCTCATTCCTACACCGACCTAAGGCTGGACCAGACGTACTGGGGTACTACTCTCTCTCTCTCATGTAATATACCCACTTCACCATCCTTCCATGAGTTTACTTGAACCATATTTGCTCTCTCAATACCCACACGACATCTACCCAGTTGGTTGATGTCTACCTGGGTGGTTGCTGTCTACCTGGGAGGTTGCTGTCTACCAGGATGGTTGCTGTCTACCCGGGTGGTTGTTCAATCCCCAGGTGGTTGCTATCTACCCGGGTGGTTGATATCTAACCGGGTTTTTGCTATCTACCCGGGTGGTTGCTCTCTCCCTGGGTGGTTGTTCTCTCCCCGGGTGGTTGCTGTCTACCCGGGTGGTTGCTGTCTACCAGGGTGGTTGCTCTCTACCCGGGTGGTTGCTCTCTCCCCGAGTGGTTGCTCTCTACCCGGGTGGTTGCTCTCTCCCCGGGTGGTTGCTCTATCCCCGGGTGGTTGCTCTCTACCCGCGTGGTTGCTCTCTCCCTGGGTGGTTGCTGTCTACTCAGGTGGTTGTTATTACATGGGTGGTTGCTGTCTACCCGGGTGGTGTCTGTCTACCCGGGTGGTTGCTGTCTACCCTGGGTGGTTGCTGTCTAACAGGGTGGTTGCTCTCTCCCCGGGTGGTTGCTCTCTCCCCGGGTGGTTGCTGTCTACCCAGATGGTTGCTGTCTACCTGGGTGGTTGCTCTCTACCCGGGTGGTTGCTCTCTCCCCGGGTGGTTGCTCTCTACCCGCGTGGTTGCTCTCTCCCTGGGTGGTTGCTGTCTACTCGGGTGGTTGCTATTACATGGGTGGTTGCTGTCTACCCGGGTGGTGTCTGTCTACCCGGGTGGTTGCTGTCTACCCTGGATGGTTGCTGTCTACCAGGGTGGTTGCTCTCTCCCCGGGTGGTTGCTCTCTCCCCGGGTAGTTGCTGTCTACCCAGATGGTTGCTGTCTACCCGGGTGGTTGCTCTCTACCCGGGTGGTTGCTCTCTCCCCGGGTGGTTGCTCTTTCCTTGGGTGGTTGCTCTCTCCCCGGGTGGTTGCTCTCTCTCTGGGTGGTTGCTGTCTACTCAGGTGGTTGCTATCTACCTGGATGGTTGCTGTCTACCCGGGTGGTGTCTGTCTACCCGAGTGGTTGCTGTCTACCTGGGTGGTTGCTCTCTATCCGGGTGGTTGCTCTCTCCCCGGGTGGTTGCTCTTTCCTTGTTTCCTTGGGTGGTTGCTCTCTCCCCGGGTGGTTGCTCTCTCCCTGGGTGGTTGCTGTCTACTCGGGTGGTTGCTATCTAACTGGGTGGTTGCTGTCTACCCGGGTAATGTCTGTCTACCCGGGTGGTTGCTGTCTACCTGGGTGGTTGCTGTCTATCCGGGTGGTTGCTGTCTATCCGGGTGGTTGCTGTCTATCCGGGTGGTTGCTGTCTACCCGCGTAGTTGCTGTCTACCTGGATTGTTGCTGTCTATCTGGGTGGTTGCTGTCTACCCGGAGGTTTGCTCTCTACTTGAGTGGTTGCTGTCTACCCTGGTTATTGCTGTCTACCCGGGTGGTTGTTTTCTACCCGGGTGGTTGCTATCTATCTGGGAGGTGTCTCGCTACCCTGGGGGTTGCTGTCTATCAGGGTGGTTGCTCTCTACCGGGTGATTGCTCGCTATCCGGTTGGTTACTCTCTACCCGAGTGGTTGCTCTCTACCCGGGTGATTGCTGTGTACCTAGGTGGTTGTCTACCTGGGTGGTTGCTCTCGTCCTGGGTGGTTGCTGTCTACCTGGGTGGATGCTCTCAACCTTTTTGGTTGCTGTCTTCCTGGGTGGTTGCTGCCTACCTTGGTGGTTGCTGTCTATTTGGGTGGTTGCTGTCTACCTGGTTGGTTTCTGTCTTCCTGGGTGGTTTCTGCCAACCAGGGTGATGCTTTCTTCCTGGGTGGTTGAGATCAAAATGGATGACTGCTGTCAACATGGGTAGTCGCTGTCTACTTGGGTCGTTGCTGTCTTTTTGGGTGGTTGCTGTCTTCTTGGGTTTTTGCTGTCAACCATGGTGGTTGCTGTCTAATTGGGTGGTTGCTATCTACCTGGATAGTTGCTGTCTACCTGGATGGTTGCTGTCTACATGGGTGGTTGCTGTCAACGTGGGTGGTTGCTGCCTACCTGGGTGATTGCTGTCTACCCGGATGGTTGCTGTCTAACCGGGTAGTTGCTGTCTACATGGGAGGTTGCTGTCTTCCTCTGTGGTACCTGTCTAACTAAGTGGTTGCTTTCTACCTGTATGGTTGCTGTCTACCTGGGTGATTGCTGTCTACCTAGGTGGTTTCTGTCTTATCGAGTGGTTGCTTTCTACCCGGGTGGTTGCTTTCAACCTTGGTAGTTACTGTCTACCTGGGTAGTTACTATCTACCTGGGTTGTTGTTGTGTACCTAAGTGGTTGCTGTCTACCTGTGTGGTTCCTCTCTACCCGGGTGGTTGCTGTCAACCTGGGTGGTTGCTCTCTACCTGGATGGTTGCTGTCTATTTGGGTGGTTGCTCTCTACCTGGGTGGTTGCTCTCTAATTTGGTGGTTGCTCTCAACCTTGGTTGTTGCTGTCTACCTGGGTGGTTGCTGTCAACCTGGGTAGCTGCTGTCTACTGGGTGGTTACTATCTACCTGGGTGGTTGCTGTCTACCTGTGTGATTGCTCTCTACCCAGGTGGTTGTTGTCTACCTGTGCTGTTGTTGTCTACCCAGGTGGTTGCTGCATACCCGGATGGTTGCTGTCTACCTGGAAGGTTGCTGTCTACCTGGCTGGTTGCTGTCTACCTGGGTGGTGGCTGTCAACCTGGATGGTTACTGTCTAATCAAGTTGTTGCTCTCTACCCTGGTGGTTGCTGTCAATATGGGTGGTTACTGTCTACCTGGGTGGTTGATGTCTACCTGGGTTGTTACTGTCTTCCTGGTTGGTTGCTTTCTACCTGTATGGTTGCTGTCTACCTGGGTGATTGCTGTCTACCTAGGTGGTTTCTGTCTTATCGAGTGGTTGCTTTCTACCCGGGTGGTTGCTTTCAACCTTGGTAGTTACTGTCTACCTGGGTAGTTACTATCTACCTGGGTTGTTGTTGTGTACCTAAGTGGTTGCTGTCTACCTGTGTGGTTCCTTTCTACCCGGGTGGTTGCTGTCAACCTGGGTGGTTGCTCTCTACCTGGATGGTTGCTGTCTATTTGGGTGGTTGCTCTCTACCTGGGTGGTTGCTCTCTAATTTGGTGGTTGCTCTCAACTTTGGTTGTTGCTGTCTACCTGGGTGGTTGCTGTCAACCTGGGTAGTTGCTGTCTACTGGGTGGTTACTATCTACCTGGGTGGTTGCTGTCTACCTGTGTGATTGCTCTCTACCCAGGTGGTTGTTGTCTACCTGTGCTGTTGTTGTCTACCCAGGTGGTTGCTGCATACCCGGATGGTTGCTGTCTACCTGGAAGGTTGCTGTCTACCTGGCTGGTTGCTGTCTACCTGGGTGGTGGCTGTCAACCTGGATGGTTACTGTCTAATCAAGTTGTTGCTCTCTACCCTGGGGGTTGCTGTCAATATGGGTGGTTACTGTCTACCTGGGTGGTTGATGTCTACCTGGGTTATTACTGTCTTCCTGGTTGGTTGCTGTCAACCTGAGTGTTGCTGTCTACCTGGGTGGTTGATGTCAACCTGGGCGATTGCTGTCTACGTTGGTGGTCGCTGTCTACCTGAGTAGTTCCTCTCTACCTGGGTGGTTGCTGTCAACCCTTTTTGGTTGCTGTCTAACTGGGTGGTTGCTGTATACCTGGGTGTTTGTTGTCTACCTAAGTAATTGCTGTCTACCAAGGTGGTTGCTATCTACCTGGGTGGTTGCTGTCTACCTGGGTCCTTGCTGTCTACCTGGGTGGTTGCTGTCAACCTGGATAGTTGCTTTCTAAATAGCTCAATGAAAACATAAATATGGGCAAAAATACTACGTGATTGTTTTTTTCAGCCACATTATGCAATAACATAGATTAATCACTGAGTATAAGCAAAACACTTACTGAATGCAAATATAAATAAAATTAATACTTTTCACAAAAATATTTAAATACGTAATGTGAGAATTTATTAGGACCAGTGGCTGACGCGACGGTCTGGAGTTTTGAGACTCTGACCGCGGGTTCTAACTCCACCTGTGGTATGGTTTGTTTGAAATCGTGTCATTACGATTTGGTGAGTCAGTTATTATATTCTTCCTACGGATCTATAAAAGATTAACTAAAAGAGTATATTCACGAAATTTTAATAATTAAACCCACTTTTTCCATAGAAAATAAAAATTTATAAGAAATGTTCAAGTACAGTGTTTCTAAGAGCAACCAGTTTCTAGGAGATGCAACCAGTTTCTAAGAGATGCAATCAGTTTCTAAGAGATGCAACCAGTTTATAAGAAATGCAGTCAGTTTCTAAGAGATGCAACCAGTATATAACAAATGCAACTAGTTTCTAAGAGATGCAACCAGTTTCTAAGAGATGCAATCAGTTTCTAAGAGATGCAACCAGTTTCTAAGAGATGCAACCAGTTTCGAAGAGATGCAACTAGTTTCTAAGAGATGCAACCAGTTTCGAAGAGATGCAACCAGTTTCAAAGACATGCAACCAGTTTCTAAGAGATGCAACCAGTTTCTAAGAGATGCAACTAGTTTCTAAGAGATGCAACCAGTTTCGAAGAGATGCAACCAGTTTCTAAGAGATGCAACCAGTTTATAAGAAATGCAATCAGTTTCTAAGAGATGCAACCAGTTTCTAACAAATGCAACTAGTTTCTAAGAGATGCAACCAGTTTCTAAGAGATGCAATCAGTTTCTAAGTGATGCAACCAGTTTCTAATGAGATGCAACCAGTTTCTAAGAGATGCAACCAGTTTCTAAGAGATGCAATCAGTTTCTAAGATATGCAACCAGTTTCTAAGAGATGCAACCAGTTTCGAAGATATGCAACTAGTTTCTAAGAGATGCAACCAGTTTCGAAGAGATGCAACCAGTTTCAATGACATGCAACCAGTTTCTAAGAGATGCAACCAGTTTCTAAGAGATGCAACTAGTTTCTAAGAGATGCAATCAGTTTCTAAGAGATGCAACCAGTTTCTAAGAGATGCAACTAGTTTCTAAGAGATGCAACCAGTTTCTAAGAGATGCAACCAGTTTCTAAGAGATGCAATCAGTTTCTAAGAGATGCAACCAGTTTCTGAAGAGATGCAACCAGTTTCGAAGATATGCAACTAGTTTCTAAGAGATGCAACCAGTTTCGAAGAGATGCAACCAGTTTCAATGAGATGCAACCAGTTTCTAAGAGATGCAACCAGTTTCTAAGAGATGCAACTAGTTTCTAAGAGGTGCAATCCAGTTTCAAAGGAGATGCAACCAGTTTCTAAGAGATGCAACCAGTTTCTAAGAGATGCAACTAGTTTCTAAGATATGCAACCAGTTTCGAAGAGATGCAAACAGTTTCAAAGAGATGCAACCAGTTTCTAAGAGATGCACCCAGTTTCTAAGAGATGCACCCAATTTCTAAGAGGTGCACCCAATTTCTAAGAGATGCACCCAGTTTCTAAGAGATGCACCCAATTTCTAAAGATGCACCCAGTTTCTAAGAGATGCACCCAATTTCTAAGAGATGCACCCAGTTTCTAAGAGATGCAACCAGTTTCTAAGAGATGCAACCAGTTTCTAAGAGATGCAACAAGTTTCTAAGAGATGCAACCAGTTTCTAAGAGATGCAACCAGTTTCTAAGAGATGCAACCAGTTTCTAAGAGATGCAACCAGTTTCTAAGAGATGCAACCAGTTTTCTATATTAAACGATCGGCCGTTTCTAGAAATACACCCATTTCTAAAATGCATCAGTGTTAGTCGTTCAACTCAGTTTTAAGAGGTGCAACCCAGTCCAAAGTGCAACCAGTTCAAGGTGCAACAGTTAGTTAAGTATATGGAACCCTTATTTTCCTTATAAGATGGTCTTCTTCAACTGTCCTGTATCTAATGATGGAAGTTCGTTCAAAATCCTTAGAGTTAACCAAATCCTAAACTCATCTCAATAATAACCAGATAGTTAATGGACAAAATTGGAACCCATGTTTCCTATAATGTAAAAAGCTTTCTTCCAATTTCCTACTAAGATTGAAGTTCTCAGCAAAATCCTAGAGTTAACTCAAATCCTAAACTCATCTCAATAATAACCAGAGAGAAAGAACAAAATTGGAATTCATAGAATTTCCTACTAAGACATAACAAGACATTCTCACAACACACCTGCTTCACAATTTCCTACTAAGACTTAACAAAACATTCTCACAACACACCTGTTTCATAATTACCTACTAAGACATAACAAGACATTCTCACAACACACCTGTTTCACAATTACCTACTAAGACATAACAAGACATTCTCACAACACACCTGTTTCATAATTACCTACTAAGACATAACAAGACATTCTCACAACACACCTGTTTCATAATTACCTACTAAGACATAACAAGACATTCTCACAACACACCTGTTTCACAATTACCTACTAAGACATAACAAGACATTCTCACAACACACCTGTTTCACAATTAGAACATTTTCCTGAACACTTTGGAACTCTTATGTACTCTATTTTTTTTTTTTTTTTTTTGTATTGTCATCAATGTTTTTGAGAACTTTGCTCATTTGCATCGCAGAGTTGATAGATGAAATATTGAAGATAGCATTTGATCTAAAATGTCTTAGGTAAGATTCGTCAGGAAAGATTTTCCTGACGAGGGTCTTAGTCAGGAGCTTTTGGTCATCTGACCGAGGCTTACCGGTCCACCCCTTTAAAAAATACGGTAAAATGTCTTAAAAATAATTGACAAATCATTTAAAATTTCCAGAAACACGTCAACTTGGAACAAGTTTTGAACTATGTGAAGGTTGTCGCCAATCTTCTCAGGAAAAGTATAATAGAAAAAGACAATAATAACAAGAAAAATAAATACTTTATTTTAATAGAATGAAATTCAAATAATAAATACGTAAATATGATTATAATAATCCTATCTTAAGAAAAATGAAAAATGAAAACAAAAAATATATGATCCAAAGCTAGATATTTACAGCTGTGATGATCTTAACACTGAAGCAATGAATCCATGTGAGACTCCGTGGTGGTGGTATTGTTGTTGTTGTTGCCTCGATGTTTTCCACAAATCCAACAGTTTTCAAACATCCACAATGTCACAAATGATGTCCGGGACTCAGTTGAAAGTTGTCCCCTGGTAACGTACAGTTGCCTGATGTTTCTAGTGTGTACTGAGGTACTACTGGTGTAGTGTAGAATTGGTGGTAACGACTCTGTTTCTCAATTGGTGAGTACGCCGCCCCCCACCTCAGCCTTGAATCATGATCTGAGCGGAAACAGAGGACTGTGAAAGAAACCACAATATTTACTCACCACTCTAGCATTAATTTACATAGTAGGCATAAGGCCTTTAAAATAAATGGCGAAACTGTAATAAATAACTTTACCAAAAACCAAGGCAGGACATAGCAGAAGTTAATGTTGCTAAACATGAGTGAAGCTCCAAAATAATTAAAGAATGAAGCTCTTGAACATAAAATAATGAAGATACGAGCAGCTGTGAAGTGATCTCAACCTGTGGCCGGAGCCCAGCATTACACCTCTCACCGGGTGGGAAAGGGGGGGGGGGTGTAGCAGCAGCGAGACACTCACTCCACCTTAACAAGCAAACTACCATTCAACTATCACTCTACATACCTTCACACTTTCATCACTCCTATCTATGGACTTTTCCCTCACAAACTAAGAACACAAGTTCTGGATTGTATAAATTAGATTAATTTATAACAAAAAAGGCACAATACCGTGACTGGAACAATACACACACAACCCGCACATATAAAAAAAGAGGAGCTTACGACGACGTTTCGGTCCGACTTGGACCGAAACGTCTGCCTATAAATACCCCTTCCACCTGTCATTTGTGTTAGTGTGACTTTGTAAATGGTTCAAGTCGGACCGAAACGTCGTCGTAAGCTCCTCTCTTCTATGTGCGGGTTGTATGTGTATTAGATTCATTTATAATGAATGGAATTGGTGAGGAGTTTAAACTATGCCTGACATGTTATTCTTATTTTATTTTAATTGACATGCGACCTGGCTATGTGGGAAAAAGTACTGTGTGCATTGAGGCAGTGTGTCAAAGTTCCAATCCTGTTGTGAACTGTGAAAAAATTTTGTGAATAATTTCTATTTGCGAATTGTTAAACACACACAAACACACACACTCACTCACACACACACACACACACACACACACACACACACACACACACACACACACACACACACACACACGAGAGAGAGGGGTGGATAGACTGCAAGAAGGAGTTCGACACAGTTCCTCACAAGAGGTTAATGCAAAAGCTAGAGGATCAGGCACACGTAACAGGAAAGGCACTGCAATGGATCAGAGAATATCTGACAGGGAGGCAACAACGAGTCATGGTACGTGACGAGGTGTCAGAGTGGGCACCTGTGACGAGTGGGGTTCAACAAGGGTCAGTCCTAGGACCTGTACTGTTTTTGGTTTATGTGAATGACATAACGATAGGGATAGACTCAGAAGTGTCCCTGTTTGCAGATGATGTGAAGTTAATGAGAAGAATTAAATAAGTCGAGGATCAGGCAGGACTACAAAGAGACCTGGACAGGCTAAAAGCCTGGTCCAGTAACTGGCTCCTTGAATTTAACCCTGCCAAATGTAAAGTCATGAAGATCGGGGAAGGGCAAAGAAGACTGCAGACAGAGTATAATCTAGGTGGCCAAAGACTGCAAACCTCACTCAAGGAAAAAGATCTTGGGGTGAGTATAATACCGAGCACATCTCCTGAGGCACACATCAATCAGATAACCGCGGCAGCATATGGGCGACTGGCAAACCTAAGATTAGCGTTCCGTTACCTTAACAAGGAATCGTTCAAGACACTGTACACCGTGTACGTCAGGCTCATACTAGAGTATGCAGCACCAGTCTGGAACCCACACCTGGTCAAGCACGTCAAGAAATTAGAGAAAATGCAAAGGTTTGCGACAAGGCTAGTTCCACAACTTAGGGGACTGCCCTATGAAGAAAGGTTGAGGGAAATAGGACTAACAACACTGGAGGACAGAAGGGTTAGAGGAGACATGATACCGACATACAAAATACTGCGGGGAATCGACAAGGTAAATAGTGACAGGATGTTCCAGAGAGGGAACACAGAAATAACGAGACACAACTGGAAGCTGAAGACTCAGATGAGTCGAAGGGATGTTAGGAAGCATTTCTTCAGCCATAGAGTAGTTAGGAAGTGGAATAGTCTAACGAACGATATAGTGGAGTCGGGAACCATCGCATAGTTTTAAGACAAGGTATGATAAAGCTCATGGAGCAGGGAGAGCAGAGTCCCAGTAGCAGACAGCAAAGAGGCAGGGCCAGGAGCTGAGTCTCGACCTCTGCAACCACAATTAGGTGAGTACACATATGGATGGATGGAAGAGCAATGCAAAAGGATGGAACAAGAGTTGGAGAGTAAACTAGGTGAGGTCTATGCAAAAATGGGGAAAAGGATGGAGGCAGAGCTTTGTGTGAAATTGGAAGGGAGGATGGAGGAGGAGAAGAAGAAATGGGAGTCACAAATCAAAGCTGCAGTAGCTAGGATAAGGGCCCTAGAATGTGAAGTAAATAGGCTGAAGCGAGTTACATGGGTATGGACCAGAGGGGACATAGCATCTGAAGCTGGTACACCCTTACCGAACAAGAAACCCAACGGGAAGGAAGGAGACATAACCAACAATAAGGCCCTATCAGTCCACCAAGCAGGGCCGAGGAATGAAGGGGGAGCAGCTGGGAGCATGGGTGTTGGTGGTGGGAGGGGGGGGTGAGGGAGGAGAGGGGGATAGGTCACATGCAGTGGCACGACCAGACCGCCAAGAGCTACAGGAAAACATTGGGGAGACACAGAGAGAAAGGCAATGGGAGGCAGAGAGGGAGAAGTCTGTGTTTATTCACGGTCTTCAGGAGAGCAAGTAAAGGACACACAATGAAAGATGGCAGGTGGAAAGACAGGAGATTGAGAACATCATTAGAGAAATAGGTGAAGAAGACATGTCTGAGATGGTAAATTTTCAGAGAATAGTGGGGTACGTAAAGGGGAGAAAACGGCCGGTCAAGCTGATTTTCAAGACAGAAACAGTGCAAAACAGGATCCTGCAAGAGAAACCACAGCTGAAGGAATCGTCAGCATACAAGAGGGTGTTCCTAGACCGGGACAGAACAAAAACAGAACGACAGCAGCTGAGGGAGTGGAGGCAAAAGCGAAAGGAGCTAGGAAAAGAGACACAGACAGAATCAGCAGAGATCAACCAGAACAGGACAGAGCAACAAGAGCAAGCACACACAGACGCATCCCCAGAACCCCAAAACCAAACATGCTATCCCAACACAGACCACAATCCACACTTACACCCCCTACCCCACACTATGCTGTAGAATTCCGCAGCACACAGCCAGGGCTTCCACCCCTCACAGACCCCCCAAAGCACAGTGTTGGAGAGGAAACTGAATGTATGGTACACCGACATTGATGGAATAACAAATAAGTAGGAGTGGCATGAAAGAGTCAAAGAGACATCACCGGACATCATAGCCCTCACTGAAACAAAGCTCACAGGGATGATAACAGATGCCATCTTTCCAACGGGATATCAGTGATAATTGCAGTGATGTATAACCCACCACAGAACAGCAGGAGGCCAAGGCAAAAGTATGATGAGAGTAATAGAGCAATGGTTGACACACTGGCCGAAGTGGCCAGAAGGGCTCATGCGAGCAGGGCGAAACTACTGATCATGGGTGACATCAACCATAAGGAATCGATTGGGAGAACTTAGAGCCACATGGGGGCCAAGAAGCATGGAGGGCTAAGATGATGGAGGTGGTACTGGAAAATCTCATGTACCAACACGTAAGGGACACTACCAGAGAGAGAGGAGAGGACGAACCAGAGAGACTGGACCTAGTATTCACTTGGAGTAGTGCAGATATTGAGGACATCACATACGAAAAACCCCTTGGGGCCAGTGATCATGTGGTTCTAAGCTTCAAATACATAGTAGAGTTACAAGTGGAGGAATAAGCAGGAAGGGCTGGACGAATGAAGCCAAACTACAAGAAAGGAGACTATGTAGGCATGAAGAATTTCCTTCACGGAGTTCAGTGGGACAGAGAGCTGACAGGGAAGTCAGTAAACGAGATGATGGAATATATGACAACAATTTGCAAGGAAGCTGAGGAGAGGTTTGTACCCAAGGGTAACAGGAAAAGCGATAAAGCCAGGATGAGACCGTGGTTCACCCAAAGGTGCAGGGAAGCCAAAACCATGTGTGCCAGGGAATGGAAGAAGTATAGAAGGCAAAGGACCCAGGAGAATAAGGAGAGCAGTCGTAGAGCCAGAAATGAATATGCACAGGGAGGCCCAAAGACAATACGAGAATGACATAGCAGCGAAAGCCAAATTTGACCCAAAGCTGTTGTACAGCCACATCAGGAGGAGAACAACAGTCAAGGACCAGGTAATCAGGCTGAGAAAGGAAGGAGGGGAGGTCACAAGAAATGACCACGAAGTGTGTGAGGAGCTCAACATGAGATTCAAAGAAGTGTTCACAGAGGAGATAGAAGGGCCTCCAGAAAGGCGGAGAGGTGGGGTACACCATCAGGTGCTGGACACAATACACCCAACTGAGGAGGAAGTGAAGAGGCTGCCAAGCGAGCTAGATACCTCAAAGGCAATGGGACAGGATAACATTTCTCCATTGGTCCTGAGAGAGGGAGCAGAGGAGCTTTGTGTACCACTAGCAATAATCTTCAACACATCTATCGAAACAGGGCAAGTACCTGAGGTATGGAAGACAGCAAACGTAGTCCCAATTTATAAAAAAAGGAGACAGGTACGAAGCACTAAATTACAGACCAGTGTCACTGACATGTATAGTATGCAATGTCATGGAAACGATTATCAGAAGAGTGGTAGAGCACCTACAAAAGGAATGAGCTTATCAATGACGGCCAACACGGTTTCAGGGATGGGAAATCCTGTGTCACAAACGAACTGGAGTTCTATGACAGGGTGACAGCAGTAAGACAAGAGAGAGAGAGAGAGAGAGAGAGAGAGAGAGAGAGAGAGAGAGAGAGAGAGAGAGAGAGAGAGAGAGAGAGAGGTGGGTAGATTGCATTTTCTTGGACTGTAAGAAAACTCTTGACACAGTTCCACACAAGAGATCAGTGAAGAAGCTGGAGGACCAGGCAGGGATAACAGGGAAGTCACTACAATGGATCAGGGAATAACTGTCAGGAAGACAGTAGCAAGTCATGGTACGTGGCGAGGTGTCAGAGTGGGCCCCGGTGACGAGTGGGGTTCCACAGGGGTCAGTCCTAGGACCGGTGCTGTTTCTGGTATTTGTGAATGACATGACGGAAGGAATAACCTCCGAAGTGTCCCTGTTTGCAGATGATGTGAAGTTGATGAGAAGAATTCAATCGGACGAGGACCATGTAGAACTACGAAGGGATCTGGACAGGCCTCAAGACTAGTCCAGAAATTGGTTCCTGGTGTTCAACCCCATCAAGTGCAACGTCATGAAGATTGGGGAAGGGCAAAGAAGACCGCAGACGAAGTACAGTCTAGGGGGCCAGAGACTACAAACCTCAAGCAAGAAAAAAGATCTTGGGGTGAGTATAACACCAGGCACATCTCCTGAGGCGCACATCAACCAAATAACTGTTGCAGCATACGGGCGCCTAGCAAACCTAAGAACAGCATTCCGACATCTTAATAAGGAATCGTTCAGGACCTTGTACACTGTGTATATTAGGCCCATATTGGAGTATGCAGCACCAGTTTGGAACCCACACCTAGCCAAGCACTTAAAGAAACTAGATAAAGTGCAAAGGTTTGCAACAAGACTAGTCCCAGAGCTAAGGGGTATGTCCTACGAGGAGAGGTTAAGGGAAATCGACCTAACGACACTGGAGGACAGGAGAGATATGGGGACATGATAACGACATATAAAATATTGAGAGGAATTGACAAGGTGGACAGAGACAGAATGTTCCAGAGATGGGACACAGCAACAATGGGTCACAGTTGGAAGTTGAAGACTCAAATGAATCACAGGGATTTTAGGAAGTATTTCTTCAGTCACAGAGTGGTTAGGAAGTGGAATAGTTTGGGAAGCGATGTAGTGGAGGCAGGATCCATTCATAGCTTTAAGAAAAGGTATGATAAAGCTCATGGCGCAGGGAGAGTGACCCAGTAGCACTGGCCGCTAGGTGAGTACATATACAAATACACACACACACACACACACACACACGTACACACACTCACACACACACACACACACACACACACACACACACACACACACACACGAGGAGACAAGAATTACATTGAGGCTCTATCAGGCCACCAGGCAAGGCCGAGGAACGAAGGGGCGAGCTGCTAGGCGCAGCAGTAAGTGAGGAAGGGGTGGGTACAGGTAGAGAAGGTGACGGGTCCCATGCAGAGGGACGACCAGGCCACTATGTGTTACATGAAATAATAAGGAAAACAATGTCTATGTACAAATGAGACCCAGAGACAAAGAGGGAAAGACAATGGGTGGAGGAGAGTGAGAGGTCAGTCTTTATTCATGAACTTCAGAAGAGCGAAGAAAGATGGCAGAAAGAAAAACAAGAGATTGAAAACAACATCAAACACATAGGTGAGGGGGACATGACTGAGATAGTAAATTTTCAGAGAATAGGGTGGTACTCGAAGGGCAGAAATCGGCCAGACAAACTGATTTTCAAGACAGAAATGGTGTGGAACAGGATCCTGCAAGGTAAACCACAACTGAAGGAATCATAACATAAGAGGGTGTACCTAGGCTTTGACAGAACAAGAACAGAACGACAGCAGCTCAGAGAGAAGCCTCATAAACGAAAGGGGCTAGGAAGAGAGACAAGGACAGAGACAGCAGAGGACAACCAAAGCTAGGCAGAGTAACAAGCGCAAGCACAGACACAGAACCACTATCAGAACCCTACAGCCAAACACACTATCCCAACACAAACCACAATCCAAACTAACACCTGCCGCTGTACTCTCATTCACTGCTAGACTGCTCCCTGAAAAATACTGTGTCGCCTTTTTTAAACCGAAACCGGTTTTCCCTTTCCTTACCAGGCGTGTGGGGAGGATCATTATTCGTCGTGAACTCTCATACAGTGTTCATTAATTTTTAGATAACTTTTATCATCCCTGACTGTGTATAAAAAGTCTATTTTTGTGTGTGTTAAGAAACGTTGTAATTAATTGGTTAGTTAACGAGGCTTGAAACTTATCGAGTGCTCGAGGGCCATTGACGTTGCAAGTAACCTTTTCATCACCACCAAATAATAATTCTTTAATCCCATAACAGGGATTACACACACACACACACACACACAAACACACACACACACACATATATGTATATATAATATACATATATATATATATATATATATATATATATATATATATATATATATATATATATATATATATATATATATATATATATATATATATATTTATATATATATATTGCAGGGGTCGAGACTCAGCTCCTGGCCCCGCCTCTTCACTGAACACTACTGGGTCCCCTCTCTCCCTGCTCCATGAGCTTTATCATACCTCGTCTTAAAGCTATGTATGGTTCCTGCCTCCACTACATCACTTGCTAGACTATTCCACTTCCTGACTACTATATGGTAGAAATACTTCCTAACATCCCTTTGACTCATCTGAATCTTCAACTTCCAATTGTGACCCCTTGTTTCTGTGTCCTCTCTCTGGAACATCCTGTCGCTATCCACCTTCTCTATTCCACGAAGTATTCTGTATGTCATTATCATGTCTTCCCTAACCCTCCTCTCCTCCAGTGTTGTCAGGCCGATTTCCATTAATCTTTCTTCCTCGGACATTCACCTTAGCTCTGGAACTAATCTTGTCGCAAACCTGTGTGTGTGTACTCACCTATTTGTGGTTGCAGAGGTCGAGTCATAGCTCCTGGCCACGCATCTTCACTGATTGCTAATAGGTCCTCTCTCTCCCTGCTCCATGAGCTTTATCAAACCTCGTCTTAAAACTATGTATGGTTCCTGCCTCCACTACGTAACATTCTAGGCTATTCCACTTCCTGACAACTCTATGACTGAAGAAATACTTCCTAACATCCCTTTGACTCATAGGAGTCCTCAACTTCCAACTGTGACCCCTTGTTTCTGTGTCCCCTCTCTGGAACATCTTATCTCTGTCCACCTTATCTATTCCTCGCAGTATTATATGTCGTTATCATGTCTCCCCTAACCCTCCTGTCCTCTAGTGTCGTCAGGCCGATTTCCCTTAACCTTTCTTCGTATGACAATTCCCTTAGCTCTGGGACTAGTCTTGTTGCAAACCTTTGCACTTTCTCTAATTTCCCGACGTGCTTGACCAGGTGTGGGTTCCAAACTGGTGCTGCATACTCCAGTATGGGCCTGACGTATATTGTGTACAGAGTCTTGAACGATTCCTTAGTGATGTATTGGAACGCTATTCTTAGGTTTGCCAGCCGCCCGTATGCTGCAGCAGTTATCTGATTGATGTGTGCCTCAGGAGATGTGCTCGGTATTATACTCACCCCAAGATCTTTTTCCTTGAGTGAGGTTTGCAGTCTTTGGCCACCTAGATTATACTCTGTCTGCGGTCTTCTTTGCCCTTCCCCGATCTTCATGACTTTACATTTGGCAGGGTTAAATTCAAGGAGAAATTTACTGGACCAGGCTTGTAGCCTGCCAAGGTCTCTTTGTAGTCCTACCTGATCCTCAACTGATTTAATTCTTTTCATTAATTTCACATCATCTGCAAACAGGGACACTTCTGAGTCTATCCCTTCCGTTATGTCATTCACATAAACCAAAAACAGTACAGGTCCTAGGACTGACCCTTGTGGAACCCCACTCGTCACAGGTGCCAACTCTGACACCTCGTCAGGTACCATGGCTCGTTGTTGCCTCCCTGTCAGATATTCTCTGATCCATTGCAGTGCCTTTCCTGTTACGTGTGCCTGATCCTCTAGCTTTTGCATTAACCTCTTTTGAGGAACTGTGTCGAACGTCTTCTTGCAGTCCAAGAAAATGGAGTCTATCCACCCCTCTCTCTCGTGTCTTACTTCTGTTACCTTGTCATGAAACTCCAGTAGGTTTGTGACACAGGATTTTCCTTCCCTGAAACCGTGCTGGTTGTCGTTTATAAGCTTGTGTCTTTCTAGGTGCTCAACCACTCTCCTCCTGATGATCTTCTGCATGACTTTGCATACTATACACGTCAGTGTCACAGGTCTGCATTTTAATGCCTCGTGTCTGTCTCCTTTCTTAAAAATTGGGACTACATTTGACATCTTCCACATCTCAGGTAGTTGCCCAGTTTCAATGAATGTGTTAAGATTTTTGTTAGTGGCACACACAACATCTCTGCTCCCTCTCTAAGGACCCATGGAGAAATGTTATCAGGTCCCACCGCATTTGAGGTATCGAGTTCACATAACACCTTCTTCACCTCCTCCTCAGTTGTGTGTATTTCATCCAGAACTTGTTGGTGTACCTCCCTATTCTGAATTCCTGGAGTCCTTCCTGTCTCCTCTGTAAATACTTCTTTAAATCTTATGTTGA
The DNA here is from genome assembly GCA_009830355.1 of Cherax destructor. Classification (NCBI taxonomy): domain Eukaryota; kingdom Metazoa; phylum Arthropoda; class Malacostraca; order Decapoda; family Parastacidae; genus Cherax; species Cherax destructor. The sequence goes on along the minus strand of WNWK01005228.1, from coordinate 88,211 downwards.
GCTCCTCACATATCTCTTCGTCGTTTCTTGTGAACTCCCCACCTTCCTTCCTTAGCCTGATTACCTGGTCCTTGACTGTTGTTTTCCTCCTGATGTGGCTGTACAACAGCTTTGGGTCAGACTTGACTTTTGATGCTATATCATTTTCATATTGTCGCTGAGCCTCCCTTCTTACCTGTGCATATTCGTTTCTGGCTCTTCGGCTAATCTCTTTATTTTCCTGGGTCCTTTGTCTTCTGTACTTTTTCCATTCTCTAGTGCACTTAGTTTTTGCCTCCCTACACATTTGGGTGAACCAAGGACTCGTTCTGGTCTTCCCGTTACTTCTGTTCTGTGTGGGTGTGTGTGTGAGTGTTTGTGTGTGTGTGTGTGTGAGTGTTTGTGTGTGTGTGTGTGTGTGAGTGTTTGTGTGTATCGTGCCAAATAGGTAAAACTGGTCAATTATCAAGATCTCATTTAAAATTAAGTCCTTTCTAAAATTTTCTGTTATACGTTTAATGATATATATTTTTCATTTATGTTAATATAAAAATTAATAATTTTGAACCAAAAGAACCTTAGAAAACTTACCTAACCTTATTATAACAACCGCAATTTAATTTAGCCTAATCCAACTAAATATATTTTAGATAAGTTTACAATAATTTAATAATCAACAAACACAATTAAATATATTTTTTTCGTTTGGTTCAGAATGATTTTTGCGAAATTATTGCATACACAAATTTTCGCTAGGTTTTTACTTCCTTAAGAAATAATGTCACGTAGGTTAGTCTTTTTCAGACCCCCAAAAATACACTTCCGCAAGCACTTACAATATTATACTTACATAATTGTACGATTTCCGGGGTGTTCGTTAACCGGGGTCCACTATATATATATATATATATATATATATATATATATATATATATATATATATATATATATATATATATATATATATATATATATATATATGTCGTGCCGATTAGGTAAAACTTGTGATTTTGGCTTAAATGGCAACGCTCACCTTGCCATATAAGACAAGTGAAAATTTGTGTATGCAATAATTTCGCCAAAATCATTCTGAACATAACGAAAAAAATATATTTCATTGTGTTTGTTTATTATTAAATTAATTTTACCGTATCTAAAATATATTTAGTTGGGTTAGGCTAAATTAAATTGCGCTTGTTGTAATAAGGTTAGGTAGGTTTTCAAAGTTTCTCTTGGTACAAAATTATAAATTCTTACATTAACATAAATGAAAAAAATGTATTTTTAAACGTATGAGAGAAAAATTTAGAAAGGACTTAATTTTAGATGAGTTCTTGCTAATTGACCAGTTTTACCTAATCGGCACGACATATATATATATATATATATATATATATATATATATATATATATATATATATATATATATATATATATATGGTTAAATTTTATATTAGTCATAACTATAATATTAGAAATAATAAAACTAAGAATAGTTATTTGAGGATCAGACGGAACTTTAATGGATTTTGGTTCAATTACAAACTCACAGGTCAGTGTCACTCGTAACTCCGCATAATATTATTATAATAATGTGGAAGGGCTAAACCCGTAGGATTATACGGCGACTGTATGGCGGGGGGGATGAAAGGTATTCAAGCTCAATTCAGGGAACTGGAGCCCAGATCCACTTCCCTACATCAAGAGCCCCTCACCAGCGTCAAGGAGCCTCCCATGAGGGTCTTAACTCAGTACATATATATATTTGTACTGTCCTTGTTGTTTTTCTTTCTATTTCTAGCCTAGCTTGGACACAGTTTTTTTTCTTAGGAAACAGTGTCCGGGAGCTTGATTGAGATTCTCTTTCAAATTCCATTCCTTTAAAATTAAGGATGAGGAAAATTAACCATGTATTTTTTTCTGTTCACAAATAATTAAAAGTCGGCTTGCAGCCAGTGTCCCTTATGGAAGAGCAGGGAAGAAAGTTAGCTGGGTTTTTTCTTAGGCAAAAAATTAGTTAGACAGGCAGGAAATACATTTAAATACTCTGTCTTTATTTTATGAATACTTTCATATTATTTTCTTTATATTCTACCTCTGTTATGTTTTATAGACTTTTGCATTAATGTTACTGCATTCTTCTCTATGTAATCTGTTTCTACGCCTTACCTTCATCTTAAGTACTCTTGTATATTCTTGTCTATGCATCCTCCCTATATAATGTATCGATATTTTATCTTTACCTTCAAGACTTGGAAATATAAACACTTAAGCAGTATAATGTGATTCTTTATTGATAACGTTTCGCCCAAGCAGTGGGCTTTATCAAGTCACAAACAGATCTACGTTGTCAATAAAGGATCACAATATATTGCTTAAGTGTTTATATTTCCATTGTGTCGGTATTTTATACCATTTATTTACACCTTCAAGACTTCCATTCATGTCTGTGTTCACCGATACTCTCAACTAATGTATTCTCCGGCTTCATAGATCCAAATTTTGTTTCTACATCTTTATGGTTTGTTTCTTTCTATATATCATCTTCCCCTTTATATTTGCAAAGGTACATTTCCAACTCTGAATTTTACATACTTTATTTTTCCCTTGTGTTCTCTCATCTTTTGTTGACAAATGAGACAGCCAATAAGATTCTTCGCTAATGGTTTTCTCGCTCCTAGATATTTTACCACAATATTCATCTCTTCCGTCTGCAAGTCTTGAGAGTCTATATTCACATTTCCCGACTTTGTAATTGAACTTTTACCTTTTAGTTAGTTTTCTGACTTCAGATATTCTTGTGAGAGACTATTTTATATTTACCTGCTCCTTTGAAACATTGCTCAATCAGGTTTACTGAGAGAGAAAATATGTGTACGTTATATCGATGTCGTCCACTATTATAGTGTCAAATCATAAAAAAAAACTTAACCTACCTGGAGTTTACCTGGAGAGGGTTTCGGGGGTCAACGCCCCCGCGGCTCGGTCTGAGACCAGGCCTCATGGTGGATCAGGGTCTGATGAACCAGGCTGTTACTGCTGGCCATACTCAAACTGACGTACGAACCACACCCCGGTTGGTCAGGAACTGACTTTAGGTGTCTGTCCAGTGTCTCGAAAACAGCCAGGGGTCTATTGGTAATCCTACTTTTGTATGCTAGGAGGCAGTTGAACAGTCTTGGGCCCCGTACACTTATTGTGTTGTATCTCAATGTATTCGTGGCGCCCCTGCTTTTCATTGGGGGAATATTGCATCTCCTGCTGAGTCTTATGCTTTCATAGGGAGTGATTTTCGTGTGCAGGTTTTACCAATCCCTCAAGGACCTTCATGTATCTCTCTCGCCTGCGTTCCAGGAAATACAGATCAAGGACCTTCAACCGTTCCTAGTAATTTAGGTGCCTTATCGTACTTATGTGTGTCGTGAAGGTTCTTTGTACACTCTCCAGGTCTGCAATATCGCCAGCCTTGAAGGGAGTCGTTAGTGTCAAGCATTATTCCAGCCTAGAGAGAACAAGCGATTTTAAGAGAATAATCATGGGCTTGGCATCCCTAGTTTTGAATGTTCTCATTATCATCCTATCATTATCACTCCCAAGTTCTTCACGTTACATTTTCGCTCTATTGTATGGTTAAAAATTGTCGTATACCCTGATACATTTTTAATTTCCTCAAGTTTTCCATATCTGAGTAGTTGAAATTTTTCCTCGTTGAACTTCATATTGTTTTGAGTGGCCCATGTGAAGATTAGTTTGATGTCCGCTGGGAGTCTTGCGGTGTCTTCGATGGAGGTCACTGCCATGGCAATCCGGGTGTCATCCGCAAAGGAAGACGCGGAGCTATGGCTTACATCTCTGTCTATGTCAGAAATGAGGATGAGGAATAGAATGGGAGCGAGTACTGTGCCTTATAGAACAGAGCTTTTCACCGTAACTGCCTGGGACTTTACTCTGTTTACTATTACTCTTTGTATTCTATTTATCAGGAAGTTATAGATCCATCTACCATCTTTTCCTGTTATTCCTTTATCGCGCATTTTGTGTGCTATTACAATATGGTCACATTTGTAGAAAGTTTTTGCAATGACTGTGTATACTACATCTGTATTTTGTTTATCCTCTACAGCATCCAGGACCTTGTCATTGTGGTCTAGTAGCTGGAAAAGGCAGGAGAGACCTGCTCTAAACCCGTGTTGCCCTGGGTTGTGTAATTGATGGGTATCTAGGTGGTTGGAGATCTTGTTTCTTAGAACCCTCTCAAAGATTTTTATGATATGGGATGTTAGTGCTATCTGTCTGTAGTTCTTTACAATTTCTTTACAGCCACCTTTGTGGAGTGGGGCTATGTCCGTTGTTTTTAGTGTGTGGGGGATGACCCCTGTGTCCATGCTCCCTCTCCATAGAATGCTGAAGACATGCGACAGGGAATTCTTGCAATTCTTGATGAACACGGAGTTCCATGAGACTGGGCCTGGGACAGTGCATGGGCATGTCATTTATTGCTTTTTCAAAGTCTTGCGGAGTTAGGATAATATTCAAGATTTTTTAGATGACCAAATTTTTGGCTTCGTTCATAAAGAATTCATTTGGATTGTCGACCCTTAGTCTGGGCAGCGGCTCGCTGAACACTGAGTCGTATTTGGACTTTAATATCTCACTCATTTTTTGGCTGTCATCTGTGTATGTCCCATACCGCCTAATCAGGGGCCCAATACTGGATGTTGTTTTTCCCTTAGATTTGGCATAAGAGAAGAAGTATTTTGTTATTTGTTTTTCAATTTCCTTTATGGCTTTTAGTTCTTCCTGTGATTCTTGTCTCCTGTAAGATTCCTTCAGCTTAAGTTCGATATTTGCAATTTTATTGACCCGTGCCTCCCTTCGTATTTCAGATATATTGGCCCCTCTCAGTAGCTCTGTGACTCTTCGCCTTCATCTGTATAGGGAGCGTCTCTCTCTTTCTAGTTTACATATTCTCTCTTTTTCTTAATGGAATGTGCCTTGAGCAGATCTCAAGAACCACAGAGTTCATTTTTTCTAGGCAAATGTTCGGATCCGTGTTGTTTAGGATATCTTCCCAGCATGTTTCATTAAGGACATGGTTGACTTGATCCCATTGTATGATTTTGTTATTGAAATTGAATTTTATGAAGAGATTTTCATGACTGATCACATTTTGCTGGCCCTGTGCATACATGTCTGTACCTCTATTATGTTGTGATCTGAGTGTATTGTCTTTGATACGGTTATATTTCGTATCAGATCGTCGTTGTTAGTGAAGATGAGGTCCAGCGTATTTTCTAGTCTTGTGCAGAGATTTAATAGTTCGTGTGTGTGTGAATTTTCATCTGCGCTGCCTCCTGGGGTGATCTCTGCTAAAGTATTGTTTGCTATACTCCTCCATTTTAGGTGTCTCAACTTGAAATCTCCTAGTAGTAAGATGTTTGGGACAGGAGTTGGGAGATTTTCCAGACAGTGGTCAATTTTCAAAAGCTGCTCCTGGAATTGCTGGGAAGTTGCGTCTGGAGGCTTGTATAACACCACAATGACAAGGTTTTGGTTTTCAATCTTTGCCGCCAAAACTTCAACTACATCATTTGAGGTGTTTAGTAGTTCTGAGCAAATGAGCGACTCTGTGGAAATAAATGGTACAGGCCATAACACAAGAAACAGATCACATTTTGATGTACCCCGCGTCCATAGCAACCTATGTAAAAATTCAATGCACATAAAAGGCCCCAGATTCTGGAACTCATTACCAGAAAATACAAAAATAACCTTGTCTGAGAATCATTTTAAGACTCATCTAAAAACCACCTATTCACCCTTACCTAAATAATCATACTCAAAAAATATTCATTGTTATTTCTCCTATATGATAATACCATTTTTATTATAATTATGTACGATAATATTACTTTAAAAAATGCTCAGTATTTTTTTCCTACAAGATAATCTCAATTTGTACTATTATAACATTGTAATATTACCACCTACTCACCATAAACTAAATACACATTCTGTAAATTACTTTAAAAAAATACTCAATGTCATTTTCCCAAAAATAATTTCAATTTTGACTATTACCTACCATCCTATTAAACACTTGCTGCAATGTAGTGTCACCATATTATAATTAACCAAATGAAATAGCATCATATTATGAACATAGTCCATAAGTTTTTAGATTAAGCTGTCCGTTATGCCCTGGCATGTCAGTGGCTCTCCTTGCACTTCTATGTAAATCTCTATGTAAAATTGCGACGAAATAAAAATTATTATTATTATTATTATTATTATTATTATTATTATTATTATTATTATTATTATTATTATTATTATTATTATATATGTAGGGGGTGGTAGGAGAATAAAATATTCAACAGAACTAGTCTCCTGAGGGAACTTTGATGTTCTCCTGAGGTGAGGGTTAGTGTTCTGAGGATGGTCCTCCATATGTTAAATTTATAGTTATTCATATATATTATTTATATATATATATATATATATATATATATATATATATATATATATATATATATATATATATATATATATTTTAACACATCGGCCGATTCCCACCAAGGCAGGGTGGCCTGAAAAAGAAAAACTTTCATAATCATTCACTCCATCACTGTCTTGCCAGAGGGGTGCTTTACACTACAGTTATAAAACTGCAACATTAAGGCTGGGTGGAAGCATTTATTCATGTTTTTTTGTTTTTGGTTCAATTTCAATGAACATTGATACTGTGATTTAACCAGCATTTTCCATCTTCACCAATTTTTGTGAATTGACTTTATGTTGCAAACTTGCAAGATATTGCAAAATTTTATAAAGAGGTTGGAGGGTATAAAACCCTCCCTTCAGGTAAGACATACAATGTTCTAGTCGACATCAGATGAAAGTTAAAGAGTTAGATAATCTTTATTCCAGAGGCTTTTGAGAGAAATGTCAATAGATTGTATTAAAAAAATTCTTGAAATTTGTGGGTTTTTTTTAAGGAATTTTTTGGAGGAAAAAAATCAATACAAACAAAACAGTAGGACATATCTAAAATCAATACTGGAATTGTAATAGAACCATCATTCCTCAATAACATCCGAAAAAATCATGACACTCCTATAAATACTCTTCTCAAATAAGTGTAAATAATGTCAATAACTTATTCCTGTTTTATTCACAATTTTGTTATATGTAAAACTCTATGGAAATGGCGCACCAAATTTGACCGTGTTGCACACTCTACATTTGTTGACAGCTCTCTGGCTACTGAGGCACCATCTCTCACTCTGCTCACTCTAGTCCTCACAGGAGTTACCATGTTGACTATTTTGAATGAAAAATCTTCAAAATCGTTATTTTTAGAGTAAAAACAAACAAAAAAAATCACTAATTATCAACAGGCCTTGATTACAGGAAAAACAAAAGAAAATTACATCAGTGGAAAAACATACTTAGAAATATGATACAGAGAAGCTGATTTCATCAACATGTAGCCAGAATTATGCACTATATTTTGGTAAGAAAATATTATATTCCATAATTTTTCAGGTTCAATTTTTTTTACCCCTCATATTAGGGCCTCGACTCCTTTAACACCCCTCCTTCAGAGTGCAGACACTGCACTTCCCATCTCCAGGACTCAAGTCCGGCCTGCCAGTTTCCCTGAATCCCTTCATAAATGTTACTTTGCTCACACTCCAACAGCACGTCAAGTATTAAAAACCATTTGTCTCCATTCACTCCTATCAAATACGCTCACACATGCTTGCTGGAAGTCCGAGCCCCTCGCACACAAAACTTCTTTTACCCCCTCCCTCCAACCTTTCCTAGGCCGACCCCTACCCCGCCTTCCCTCCACTACAGATTTATACACTCTCGAAGTTATTCTGTCTCGTTCCATTCTCTCTACATGTCCGAACCACCTCAGCAACCCCTCCTCAGCTCTCTGGATAATAGTTTTGGTAATCCCGCAACTCCTCCTAATTTCCAAACTCCGAATTCTCTGCATTATATTCACAACACACATTGACCTCAGACATGACATCTCCACTGCCTCCAGCCTTCTCCTCGTTGCAACATTCATCACCCATGCTTCACACCCATATAAGAGTGTTGGTATAACTATACTCTCATACATTCCCTTCTTTACTTCCATGGACAAAGTTCTTTGTCTCAACAGACTCCGAAGTGCTTCACTCACCCTTTTTCCCTCATCAATTCTATGATTCACCTCATCCTTCATAGACCCATCTGCTGACATGTCCACTCCCAAATATCTGAATACATTCACCTCCTCCATACTCTCTCCCTCCAATCTGATATCCAATCTTTCGTCACCTAATCTTTTTGTTATCCTCATCACCTTACTCTTTCCTATATTCACTTTCAATTTTCTTCTTTTAAACACCCTACCAAATTCATCCACCAACCTCTGCAATTTCTATTCAGAATCTCCCAAAAGCACAGTGTCATCAGCAAAAAGCAACTGTGACAACTCCCACTTTGTATTTGATTCTTTATCTTTTAACCCCACACCTCTTGCCAAGACCCTCACATTCACTTCTCTTACAACCCCATCTATAAATATATTGAACAACCACGGTGACATCACACATCCTTGTCTAAGGCCCACTTTTACTGGGAAATAGTCCCCTTCCCTCCTACACACTCTAACTTGAGCCTCACTATCCTCATAAAAACTCTTCACTGCTTTCAGTAACCTACCTCCTATTCCATACACCTGCAACATCTGCCACATTGCCCCCCTATCCACCCTATCATACGCCTTTTCCAAATCCATAAATGCCACAAAAACCTCTTTACCCTTATCCAAATACTGTTCACCTATGTGTTTCACTGTAAACACTTGGTCTACACACCCCCTACCTTTCCTAAAGCCCCTTTGTTCATCTGCTATCCTGCTTTCTGTCTTACTCTTAATTCTTTCAATAATAACTCTACCATACACTTTACCAGGTACACTCAACAGACTTATTCCTCTATAATATTTGCACTCTCTTTTGTCCCCTTTGCCTTTATACAAAGGAACAATACACGCTCTCTGCCAATCCCTAGGTACCTTACCCTCTTCCATACATTTATTAAATAATAGCACTAACCACTCCAAAACTATATCCCCACCTGCATTTAACATTTCTATCTTTATCCCATCAATTCCAGCTGCCTTACCCCCTTTCATTCTACCCACTGCCTCACGAACTTCCCCCACACTCACAACTGGCTCTTCCACACTCCTACAAGATGTTATTCCTCCTTGCCCTATACACGAAATCACAGCTTCCCTGTCTTCATCAACATTTAACAACTCCTCAAAATATTCCCTCCATCTTCACGATACCTCTAACTCTCCGTTTAATAACTCTCCTCTCCTATTTTTAACTGTCAAATCCATTTGTTCCCTAGGCTTCCTCAACTTATTAATCTCACTCCAAAACTTTTTCTTATTTTCAACAAAATTTGTTGATAACATCTCACCCACTCTCTCATTTGCTCTCTTTTTACATTGCTTCACCACTCTCTTAACCTCTCTTTTTCTCTCCATATACTCTTCCCTCCTTGCATCACTTCTACTTTGTAAAAACCTCTCATATGCTAACTTTTTCTCCCTTACTACTCTCTTTACATCATCATTCCACCAATCGCTCCTCTTCCCTCCCGCACCCACTCGCCTGTAACCACAAACTTCTGCTGAACACATACATCTTCGACCCCATTGCCTACACTCTCACTAGCCCATCTATCCTCCAATAGTTGTTTATATCTTACCCTAACTGCCTCCTCTTTTAGTTTATAAACTTTCACCTCTCTCTTACTTACTGCTTCTATTTTCCTTGTATCCCATCTACCTGTTACTCCCACTGTAGCTATAACTAAAAAGTGATCTGATATATCTGTGGCCGCTCTATAAACATGTACATCCTGAAGTCTACTCAACAGTCTTTTATCTACCAATACATAGTCCAACAAACTACTGTCATTACGTCCTACATCATATCTTGTATACTTATTTATCCTCTTTTTCTTAAAATATGTATTACCTATAACTAAACCCCTTTCTATACAAAGTTCAATCAAAGGGCTCCCATTATCATTTACACCTGGCACCCCAAACTTACCTACCACACCCTCTCTACATGTTTCTCCTACTTTAGCATTTAGGTCCCCTACCACAATTACTCTCTCACTTGGTTCAAAAGTTCCTATACATTCGCTTAACATCTCCCAAAATCTCTCTCTCTCCTCTACACTCCTCTCTTCTCCAGGTGCATACACGCTTTTCGCATCCGACCCTTATTTTAATCCACATAATCCTTGAATTTACACATTTATATTCCCTCTTCTCCTTCCATAACTGATCCTTCAACATTATTGCTACCCCTTCCTTAGCTCTAACTCTCTCAGATACTCCTGACTTAATCCCATTTATTTCTCCCCACTGAAACTCGCCTACCCCCTTCAGCTTTGTTTCGCTTAGGGCCAGGACATCCAACTTCTTTTCATTCATAACATCAGCAATCATCTCTTTCTTATCATCCGCACTACATCCACGCACATTCAAACATCCCAGTTTAATAAAGTTTTTCTTCTTCTCTTTTTTAGTAAATGTGTACAGGAGAAGGGGTTACTAGCCCATTGCTCCCGGCATTTTAGTCGCCTCATACGACACGCATGGCTTACGGAGGAAAGATTCTTTCCACTTCCCCATGGACAATAGAGAAAATAAAAAGAACAAGAGCTATTAAGAAAAAGAAGAAAACCTAGATGTGTGTATGTATATATATATGCATGTGCATGCCTGTGTAGTGTGACCTAAAGTGTAAATAGAAGTAGCTAGATATACCTGTTATCCAGCGTGTTTATGAGACAGAAAAAAGACACCAGCAATCCTACCATCATTTAAAACAGTTTCAGGTTTCTGTTTCACAGTCACCTGGCAGGACGGTAGTACCTCCCTGGGTGGTTGCTGTCTACCAACCTACATATATATATATATATATATATATATATATATATATATATATATATATATATATATATATATATATATATATATATATATATATATATATATATATATAATTGATTATAAATATATGATTTTGGCTTAATAGCTATGCAACGCTCACCTTGCCATATAAGACAATTGAAAATTTGTGTATGCAATAATTTCGCCAAAATCATTCTGAACATAACGAAAAAATATATTTCATTGTCTTATATGGCAAGGTGAGCGTTGCTATTTAAGCCAAAATCGCAAGTTTTACCTAATCGGCACGACATATATATATATATATATATATATATATATATATATATATATATATATATATATATATATATATATATATATATATATATATATATATATGCAATAAGATCATAGTAAACAGGTGATATCACAATATGCAAAACAACCACTGTGAAAAATAGCGAAATTCCAAGCTCTTTCGTGACTTCTCACTTTATCAAGGAACTATAAAAAAAACACCAACAGGAAGGCATATAAAGGGGCAAGACTAAACCTCACAATCACTTCACCCCAACACGACTACACTTCACAACCACGTCGCCACAACAAGTCTACACCTCACAATCACGTCACGACAACAAGACTACACCTGTAGATAAATGGTTCAGAGAACCGACAAGTAAATAAATTAGACACATATGTAACACTTGGGTATCTTTATTGAGGAAACGTTTCGCCCCACAGTGGCTTCATCAGTCCATACAGGAGAAGGTGAAGAACAGGAGAGCTTGAGGTAATCAGCCTCGGCCTTGAGTCGATGTCAAATAGGTCAACCCAGCGGCCGGTCTGCCTATTTGACTACATCGACTCAAGGCTGAGGGACTGATTACCTCAAACTCCTCCTGTTCTTCACCTTTTTCCTTTGTATGGACTGATGAAGCCACTGTGTGGCGAAACGTTTCCTCAATATAGATACCCAAGTGTTGCATATGTGTCTAATTTATCAAGACTACACCTCACAGTCGCGTGACAACACCTGACTCTGTGAAACACACCTGATATTCTACCCAAGCGTTAAGATTTTTTACTTGTCTAATGTATCATTAAATTCTTCACAAATTTTATTACTTATAAATGAATCCAATTTATGTAAACCAAAAGAAATATTCATATTATTTTCAAAACTGTTTTTTTATGAAACATGATTCTATTATATTCCTCTCAACCATGGACTTGCTTGATACAACCTTCTCAGCATTTTGAAAATCAATTGGATGGTTAAAATCTCTCACATGAATAAATAGAGCATTAAAATCTTGTCCAGTTCTAAGGCTATATTTATGTTGTTTTAATCTTAGTTCAAGACTTTTACCAGTTTGACCGTAATAAACTTTATCGCACATTTTACAAGGAATCTTATAGACACATCCGTCAGCATTTTGGGTGGAATTTGTATCAAAAATTTTTTTACTGTATCAAGATTTTTAAATACAACTTTGATATTAAAAGTCTTAAGAATAGAAGGCATATCAACCAAGTTTTCATGGTAAGGGAGAACCAACATATTTTTTAGTTGAATAAGGTTGGTTGTCCCTTTTTGAATTGTAAAAAGTATTTCTAGCTATTTTAAAGGATTTATCAATTAAGTTTCTTGGGTATTTTAGATCATTAGCTATTTCATAAATTTTGGAGGTTTCTTCATCTATGAACTCTGGACTACAAATACGTAAAGCTCTCAAAAATATTGATGAGAAAACCCGACAGCTTAACTCTATCTTGATGTGAAGAATAATAGTGTATATAGAACATAAGAAAGATGGCACACTGCAACAGGCCTACTGGCCCTTTTATATCAAATGTCTATCACTCATATACATTACCAATAACCTCAAGAGGCTTGGTATACGTGCCTCGGTGTCGTTTGGATACAAACATCATGTGAGGCTTAAGCCAATGACCCAAGCTAGTCAGGTCAGGTCATATTCACTTAAGGAAGGAGCACGGCATCAGACCTAGTAGCACAAGCTAGTCAGGTCCGACTCACTCAAGCACACCCACTCATGTATTTATCTAACCTATTTTTAAAACTACACAACGAATTAGCTTCTATGACGGTACTCGGGAGTTTGTTACTCATCCACAACTCTATTACCAAACCAGTGCTTTCCAATATCATTCCTGAATCTGATTTTTTCCAACTTAAAACCATTCATGCGAGTCCTGTCTATGCTAGATATTTTTAGCACGTTATTTACATCCCTGTCAAATTGCTCCAGTCAATTTGTCTAAAGTTAAAATTCTCCATTAGCCCAACATTTTTGTATGTAGATGCCTTACGAATTTCGTCCCATAGAAGTTTACTGCACTCCCTATCAAGGTATGGGGTCCTGTAAATTACACTCAAGATTAGTTTTTCACGGCCCTCGAGAAGCTGTAACCAAACAGATTCAGTAGCTGACGCTTCTAATTTTATATCTTGTCTATTACAACAATTTAAATGATCTCTGACATCGCTACTCCACTACCAGTGTGGAATAATTTGCAGCCTTGTATGTGACATTCAGAAGGCATTTCTCTATCTTTCAGATTGAACCAGGTCTCTGTTATAGCAATAATATCTATGCTTCCTGTAATTGCAATTAATCTTAGCTCATCTATCTTATCTCTTACACTCCTGCTATTAGTATAATAAACCTTAAGTTAGCTAGTCTCTCGCCGCCCTCTGCTGTCCCTCTTTGTTTGCTGACCTGATCCATTGTCTTTATTTGTAGATTTTCTGTAAATTTAAAATTTAAAATCATTGTTACCCTTAATTATTAAAAAATATAGAAAAGGCAATGAGTTATTTACTTCAAACTCAACAGTAAAATTTATAGAATGAGCTAAGCTATTTAATTTAACAAGGAAATGATATATATCTACATTCTTAGGCATAAGACGCAAAATATAATCAACATATCTAAACCACTTAGTTCTACACAGATCAAAAAATGCTTATAATAACAACCAGTAAGCCAGCGGAAGGACTCGGTCAGATGACCAAAAACTCCAACGGCGGGTCATCATATGACTAAGACCCGCTAACCTAACCTAACCTAACCTTACCTAACCTAACCTTAACTAACCTAACCAAACCTAACCTTACCTACCCTAACCTAACCTAACCTTACCTAACCTAACCTAACCTAACCTAACCTAACCTAACCTAACCTAACCTAACCTTACCTAACCTAACCTTACCTAACCTAACCTAATCTAACCTAACCTAACCTTACCTAACCTAACCTTAAATAACCTAACCTAACCTTAAATAACCTAACCTAACCTTAAATAACCTAACCTAACCTTAAATAACCTAACCTAACCTTAAATAACCTAACCTAACCTAACCTAACCTAACCTTACCTAACCTAACCTAACCTAACCTAACCTAACCTAACCTAACCTAACCTAACCTAACCTAACCTAACCTAACCTAACCTAACCTAACCTAACCTACATCATCCTACTTCTTTGCTTGATGGAAATATTTAGTAATAATTAATTTAGAGTATTACTTGAAGTCTATTATATTTTATTAATACAGTCTGGAACTATATATTTTTATATCCCACATTTACTCCTCTAATTCTTTTATTTTTCATGTTAAACACTATTGTTTCTATTTTTTGTAATCAGTTATAATTTTCTTTTTAAAAACACTGAAAAAGTAGGTTCAGCTGTGACTTTCTTTCTTGAACTCTTCTTTCAAAACTGTAATTACTATATATCTTTAAATTGATATATTCATTCTGAACAAAAGAAAAAAAATGGATATAAAAGCTGAACTATATTTCGTCCCACCAAGTCTGAGCCATTATCAAGTAGCGAGTATGGAATATGGAAATTCTGAAACCATTGTAAGTTAGTGTGATGCGTTGAGGCTCAGAACTATTCATGCAGAATACAGGTGCATTTGCAACTAGAATTTAACCGATCAACGTAACCTATTCAGCTTGAACGGTAAAACTTCTAATGATTGGTATTCAAATCACAATTAAAGCATTTACATCACGAAGTAGCTAATCACAGTCCATTGCCAGGTAGGAGAGAAGGTTTTTTGTTTACGTCTAGTAATCCTTGTGATCCAGCTTGATGCCCCGATGAATAGCAGGCAGACACTGAACTACACAGGTGTTTCTACTCTGGCTTACACGTATTTCAACATCAAGAAACCTCTAATGGATAATGCATCATTAAGCATTAACAAACGCAACTACGTATAGCAATGTTTTTATTACTTTGTGAGCAGAAACCAGCTGGAGATGCACAACAACACTGAAGGAGCGAGATCTATTGTGTACCTTGTGTTTACTCCCTCGGGTTCCTGAAAGGACCTTAATGCCGCAAGTTCATTACGTATTCACCCACTGAATAATTACAGAGTGGACCACAATGATGCAATTTACTCACAAGGCTGCACGTGAAGTGTAAGCATTGTACCACTAGACAGTTGTTCAATGATCAATAAATGAACTGTGTAAAGAGGAAATCTACTTGTTTAAGAAAATTTCGAAGAATATCCTTATAATATTCATTTTCATTAGTATATCAATTCGCGTGCTCTTTATGAAGTGCCAGTCATGAATTTCGTTAATTTAATTTTTACTTAGGTGGAAAACTTGTATAGAAAAGGTAATTTATTAGGACAACTTAACACAATAGGCTAAATGTCCTTCGATGCATGGAGAGTGTGGATGTATATACCAGCCTGACGCTTCTACGTGCGCCTTTCATTGTTCTGTATGTAAATTGGGATTTCACAAAACCATCAGAATAAGCTTAAGGTTGATAAATTTGAAATCACATAGCTACTTTTTTGACAATTCCTGGTCATTATGTCCTTGAGGAATTCGTTAATGCACACCTGGCATAGACTGATTCCATAGACTGATCCATGGTTGTAATTACTTATTTGTAAATTTCTTTTTGTTATTGTGAGGATGGGTTGGGAGATGAGGAGGCTCAGTACCAGCATCACCTCTGAAATTCCTACCAACTGATATAACTAAACCTTATCATATCGACAGTTCCACTGTTTTTGCTCAACTAATTCTCCTTTACATTTTAAAAAATATGCTTCTTAATACACGACCAGCTAAACTAGATGTAAAATTCTTGTTACACCCTTGATGAAGACCTTGATGAAGACCTTGATGAAGACCTTGATGAAGACCTTGATGAAGACCTTGATGAAGACCTTGATGAAGACCTTGATGAAGACCTTGATGAAGTCCTTGATGAAGACCTTGATGAAGACCTTGATAAAGACCTTGATGAAGACCTTGATGAAGACCTTGATGAAGACCTTGATGAAGACCTCGATGAAGACCTTGATGAAGACCTTGATGAAGTCCTTGATGAAGATCTTGATGAAGACCTTGATGAAGACCTTGATAAAGACCGTGAGGAAGTCCTTGATCTTGATGAAGATCTTGATGAAGACCTTGATGAAGACCTTGATGAAGACCTTGATGAAGATCTTGATGAAGACCTTGATGAAGACCTTGATGAAGACCTTGATAAAGACCTTGATGAAGTCCTTGATGAAGATCTTGATGAAGACCTTGATGAAGATCTTGATGAAGACCTTGTTGAAGACCTTGATGAAGACCTTGATAAAGTCCTTGATGAAGACTTTGATGAAGACCTTGATGAAGTCCTTGATGAAGTCCTTGATGAAGATCTTGATGAAGACCTTGATGAAGACCTTGATGAAGACCTTGACGAAGACCTTGATGAAGACCTTGATGAATACCTTGATGAAGACCTTGATGAAGACCTTGATGAAGACCTTGATAAAGACCTTGATGAAGTCCTTGATGAAGATCTTGATGAAGACCTTGATGAAGACCTTGATGAAGACCTTGATGAAGACCTTGATGAAGATCTTGATGAAGACCTTGATAAAGACCTTGATGAAGACCGTGAGGAAGTCCTTGATCTTGATGAAGATCTTGATGAAGACCTTGATGAAGACCTTGATGAAGACCTTGATGAAGATCTTGATGAAGACCTTGATGAAGACCTTGATGAAGACCTTGATGAATACCTTGATGAATACTTTGATGAAGACCTTGATGAAGACCTTGATGAAGACCTTGATAAAGACCTTGATGAAGTCCTAGATGAAGATCTTGATGAAGACCTTGATGAAGACCTTGATGAAGACCTTGATGAAGACCTTGATGAAGATCTTGATGAAGACCTTGATGAAGACCTTGATAAAGACCTTGATGAAGTCCTTGATGAAGATCTTGATGAAGACCTTGATGAAGATCTTGATGAAGACCTTGATGAAGACCTTGATGAAGACCTTGATAAAGTCCTTGATGAAGACCTTGATGAAGACCTTGATAAAGACCTTGATGAAGTCCTTGATGAAGATCTTGATGAAGACCTTGATGAAGATCTTGATGAAGACCTTGATGAAGACCTTGATGAAGACCTTGATAAAGTCCTTGATAAAGTCCTTGATGAAGTCCTTGATGAAGACCTTGATGAAGTCCTTGATGAAGACCTTGATGAAGACCTTGATGAAGACCTTGATGAAGTCCTTGATGAAGACCTTGATGAAGTCCTTGATGAAGACCTTGATGAAGACCTTGATGAAGTCCTTGATGAAGACCTTGATGAAGACCTTGATGAAGACCTTGACGAAGTCCTTGATGAAGACCTTGATAAAGTCCTTGATGAAGTCCTTGATGAAGACCTTGATGAAGACCTTGATGAAGTCCTTGATGAAGTCCTTGTCTTCGTTATTCTACACTAAACATGATAGTCTTTTCTAATTCGTGGCCGTATTCCATCTTGTTTTCTGCTAATCTAATGAAATAGATTAGAGCGGGTTCGAACCCCACCCGTGGTATGGTTTGAAATAGAGTATATTTTTTGTCGTCGTAGCTCATTGCTATCAGCTTAAGCATCAGTATTGATGTTTCTCTTTGTACTACACATTCAAAAATAATTCACATGTCTGAGGTATAAAGTGCTATTTAACGAGTTTTCGTTCAAGGCTACTAATATTTCACGTAACTTCAGTTAGAAGACGGTTCAACAGTTAGCAGTAGCACATCAGAAACAAACCATACCACGGGTGGGGTTAGAACCCGCGATCACAGTCTCAAAAGTTTTTACAGACGAATCTCCCGCTAGCATTTGTGGACACAGTGGTGCCTATGCTAACCTCGACGTGTGGACACAGTGGTGCCTATGCTAACCTCGACGTGTGGACACAGTGGTGCCTATGCTAACCTCGACGTGTGGACACAGTGGTGCCTATGCTAACCTCGACGTGTGGACACAGTGGTGCCTATGCTAACCTTCCTAGTTGGATGAATCTTATTAAAGCTAGCTGGCCCAGTGGCTAACGCAACGGTCTGGAGTTTTGAGACTTCTGATCGCGGGTTCTAACCCCACCCGTGGTATGGTTTGTTTGCAATCGGGTCATTACGATTTCGTGAGACTTCAGAGACAGTATGAACAAGAGAAAGGATGTTTGAGGTACATCATAGTCCCTTTATTGAACATAAATTAATATATAACTGCTTACAGTGGAACCGAAGACTTACCATCACTGAAAAAAAAAAGGATTGTACAATACGAGAGTGGTAAAGAACTACGGCCTTATCGGGAGGGGGTAATGCCAGTCTAGTATGAGAACTGAGGGTGGTAAGGTGGTAGAGGAGGCAGGAACTACAACCTTGAGAGGAGCTGTCACTGTCAGGAACAAGGCAATGTGAGGGAGCTGTCAGCTGGGACGACTCAGCAGGCGCACCGCAGGTGGGAACGTCGGCTTTGGCATAGTGATCAAAGACAGGAACGACGCACAGTGAGGGAGCAATCGTCTGTGACGACGCTAGTTGCACGTCTTTCTGTCTTTCCATTGCTAGCGAGTGTGGTGGTCGTTGTGGGAAACGATGTTAACGATGCGAGTATTTAGCGGTGTCGGCGAGCTTAGATCTCTCTCTACAATGGTATTCAGTAGATCTCACCACCAACGCTGAGGTCTGTCCACACGTCGAGCTTTAGTGAATAATGACTATAATTATAAATGATGTGTTTAACAAAATAATATAACTATTAATGTTAATAAAATCGCAGACAATAAAGATTTCGGGAATAAATAGGTTAATGTTGAGGAAATCATGAACGGATCATTAAGATAACTAGAACAATAATAATAATAATAAATCACTGAGATTATTAAAGATTATACAAATGCATGAGCTAAACTTATATATATATAACAGGGCCCTTATTAAATGCCAGGGTTATGACAACCAAATATTTTCCTCCCTACAACAACCAAAAAAACACAACACTGTATAAGGAAAATAAAAATCTACCCCAAGAAGATGGACTATTATATTCAGGTGCACTCGTTCATGATATCAAATGTTACCATTCCGCTATTTCGTCCATAGCCTTATTCTGAAGTCCCCTAAGTACATGCATATACATAAACACTTGAATAATCTATAATGGATAATAAACACTAATATCATTATAATTATTAGGTGCACAAAAAAAAATATATATAATATATATATATATATATATATATATATATATATATATATATATATATATATATATATATATATATATATATATATATATATGTCGTGCCGATTAGGTAAAACTTGCGATTTTGGCTTAAATAGCAACGCTCACCTTGCCATATAGGACAAGTGAAAATTTGTGTATGCAATAATTTCGCCAAAATCATTCTGAACATAACGAAAAAAATATATTTCATTGTGTTTGTATATTATTAAATTAATGTTAACGTATATAAAATATATTTAGTTGGGTTAGGCTAAATTAAATTGCGCTTGTTGTAATAAGGTTAGGTAGGTTTTCAAAGTTTATCTTGGTACAAAATTATAAATTCTTACATTAACATAAATGAAAAAAATATATCTTTAAACGTATAAGAGAAAATTTTAGAAAGGACTTAATTTTAGATGAGTTCTTGCTAATTGACCAGTTTTACCTAATCGGCACGACATATATATATATATATATATATATATATATATATATATATATATATATATATATATATATATATATATATATATATATATATATAATATATATATGGAGGTACCACCTCTAGAACTTTACTGGGGACCCTCATCCTCGAGAAGACAATAAACGTACCTCAGGGAAAACTCGAGGTTCTCCCCGGAGCTGTTTGAATATTTTCTTCTCCTACCACCCCCTATATATATTATATGATTGCTTTAATAATAGACAGAATACATTGACAGAAAACATGAACATGAACATAAATACAATGGTACAATATATCAAAGATTATGAATCTCCGGCAGCTCCTCCGAAGCCGGACGCGAGCCAAGTATGCAACATGCGTTTTCCCTCTGGATGGCCACGCTGAGACGCTGGAACATGAACGTGGCTGCCCTTGGGTCCCTGGTGGTGTCGATGAGTCTGGAACCCAGTTCTTTAAGGAAACGTGCTGCATTTTTTTCCCCACGCTCCCAAGCTCTCTGATCCCACTGGGACAAATTGATACTGTTGGCTTATGTCCCTGTACTTGCCGATCTTGTACTCCTCTCTGTGGTCAGCAGCTCCTCCCTGTCGCCAGACACTGTGATGGATGTAGGTGTCAGCCAGTGTCGACACACAGGTATAGTCCCATGCTAAGAGCTTGCCATTCTTCCAAGGATAGATGGTGATCCCGTCGGGGCGGTTTGCTGGGTTGTGGGCATTGTTGGCTGCTAGTGATCGAGGCTCTCTCTCGGCTGGGCATCCAGCTGTAGCAAGGGTTCTCTTTATGATGTCGTTGACCTCATTGTGTCTTGCATGCCAACCCTTGGTTTTAGAACAGTTAAGACCATGTAGACCATATTGGTCGGCTTGCGCATCGCTGCAAATACACGTATATTCCGTGTGAATTGGGGCAGCAAGGCGCAGAGCCTAATATATATATATATATATATATATATATATATATATATATATATATATATATATATATATATATATATATATATATATATATATATATATATATACATGTATATATATATATATATATATACAACTAGGTACAAATTTATTCATGTATTTAGTCACGTTGACTCTAACAATTGAGTATAAACTAGAAATCAGAATCTAACATAGGAAGAAAGCAGCACTGCAGCAGACCTACTGGCCCATGCTGGGGAGCTCTGACCCACACCCACTCATGCACTTCATAAATGAGACATTTGTGCAACATTTAAATATCTTTATTCTGGAAATGTTTCGGCAGCCAGTGGCTTCTTCAGTCCAATGTAGAGAATTGTGGGAGCTCAGGATTCAGCCTGAAGTTGATATGATCTGTCCTTTAGTCTTGATGAAAATGTATCATATTTGTGGAGATGGGGTCATACTGCAGGCAGATGAGGTGCAGCAGTGGCAGGCGGAGTCACCGGTGGAAAAACCCAGTAGTGGAAGTAGGTCATGCCTAGAGGTTAGGCAAGCTTTGCAGAATTCCCTGCAACAACATCCAAAAATGTTGCTGTCTGACAAAATATTATTACGTGGTTTAGAAATTCGACAAATTGATAAATGAGACATTTTCTCATTTTTCAACTTAGGTTTTCTTAACTGTGTATTCACACTCATGTACTTGTCTAACGTATTTTTAAAGCTGCGCAAGGTTTTCGCTTCAATGACGCTACTCAGGAGTTTGTTCCACTCATTCACATCTCTATGATCAAACAAATGCTTTCCTATATTTTTTCAAGGTCTAAATTTTTCCAACTCTAATCCATTGTTGAGAGTTCTGTATTGGTTAGATATTTTTAACACGTTATTTACATCCCTTTTATTTTTTTCCTGTTCTCCATTATACACCTCAATCAAATTCCATCCAATTAGATTTATGTCTTTCTAGAGAGTGCAGATTCAGTGCTTTCAGTTTATCCTCGTAGGAAACAGTTCTGATAGATGGGATCAACTTTGTCATTCTTCATTTTATGTTTTCCAACGCAGTTATGTCCATTCTGTAATACTGTGACCAGAACTGTGCAGCATAACGAGGCCTTAGGTCTAGGCTTTAGGTTAATGCTAACCAGAACACCTAAATCTATTTCCCATTCAGACTGATTAAGAGCTACATGATTTAGAATATAAATGTCATGGTTATTTAATATTTCAAGGCTTAGAACTGTGCATTTATCTACTTTAAACTGTATCTGCTACTTCTCCGACCACTGCATCAATCTATTTAGATGTTATAAATTAGACACATATGCAACACTTGGGTATCTTTATTGAGAAAACGTTTCGCCACACAGTGGCTTCATCAGTCCAATACAAAGTAGAAAGGTGTAAGGAGAGGAGGAGTTTAAGGTAATCAGTCCCTCGGCCTGGAGTCGATGTGTTCAACATCTTTGGATCTTGATACAAACGAATTCTTCAACACTTGTCCAACCTTTGGACGAAGACCTACTTCGACTAGTGGATGGTACCACTATGACCCTGCCTCCTCCTGCTACACCTGACTACAGTATATAAGCCAACTCTACGGACATATGCAGTACTTTCTACAAGATTGATGGACTGAACACATCGTCTCCAGGCCGAGGGACTGATTACCTCAAACTCCTCCTGTCCTTACACCTTTCTACTTTGTATTGGACTGATGAAGCCACTGTGTGGCGAAACGTTTTCTCAATAAAGATACCCAAGTGTTGCATATGTGTCTAATTTATAACTTGTCGGTTCTCTGAACCATTCATCTACATCCTATTTAGATGTTCCCGTAGGGCTCTAATGTCCTCCTCAGAATTAATCTGACGGCCTATTTTGATGTCATCGGCAAACTATCTTATGCCACTATTTATTTCCTTATCCATGTCGTTGATGTATATTGTGAACAACAAAGGGCCCAAAACTGACACCTGTGGAACACCGCTTGTGACATGTCTCCACTCTGATTTCTCCCCATTTATGCAAACTCTCTGTTGCCTATCTGTAAACTACACCTCTACCCAGGAAACATTTTATCTCCTATTCCTTTTGCCTCTAGTTTCCTCAATAATCTCCTCAAATACCATAGTGAAAAAAAGTTAGTCAATTCATAAGACAGGAACGACCCTTTGTAAAACATGCTGAGATTCATTAATTAATTTATGTCTTTCAAAGTAACATCAATAAGCCTTGGCAATTACTGATTCCATCAATTATCCCAACATTGGGTGTTAGGCTAATTGGTTTACTATGTGAAGATATCATATTTTCATTTTCCACTTATTCGGCACTATGCTAGTTGGTAGGATGACTTTGATCATGCATAACTTATTTTCGTTCTGACCTCTATCATTTTTTTTCTAGAATTCCTCTAATATATTCCTGCATAAAAAACTGAAAGGAAATATGTATTGAAGATTGTGCACGTTTGATTGTCACTAAGGGCAATTTGACCTGAGCAACTTTTTAGTTTGCCTTTTTTGTCCCTGAACTGACACCTATATACCTGAAAGAAACCTTTTGATTTAAACGTTGAAGCCCTTGCAAATTTAAATTCATTACATCATTTGTTTTTTTTTATTGTTTTTATTTATATTTTTAATTGAATATACATATATTGTTTTTAAGTGTTGAGTTCCTTTTTCGATCCGTCTGTAAATGCCTTTCTTTTGACCTATGAGATGTTTTAATTTATTGTTTATCCATTTTTGTTTTATCTAATTTTCCTATTTGGAGCATAAGTAGTCTAGGTAGCTAGAACTATGCTTAGAAAAATGCCAGTGTCAACCATCACCGCGTACCTCACCCTCAGAATACTGACCAGTCAGATCACACCAGCTCACGCAACCCAGGTAATTCTTTAGCTCTATGAAATCAGCTGAGTGAAAGTCAGTGACAATGACCTAGTTGTAATTATTTAGGTAATTCCGTTATATAGTGAAAGTGATATATGATTGCTTTCTCCAAGCTCATCATTAACCTCACGACAATTATTTAGTTTGCGTAATTCTTTGTTTAGTGTCGTCTCACTGCTGGGCTCCGAGCTGACATAATGTCCTCTTGTATTTTAGGATAATAGTCTTAAGAGAATGCCAGAGCCGGCACTTTGACAGACACAGTGTTCTTGTTTTCTACTAACTTTCTGTAAGACATTTCTGGAACTTGAACTTGAGAATGCCGTACCTGATCGGCTTCAAATGCTCAATCTTATTACTACAAGGTGAAAGTTCATGCCTCACTTGCTCAGTTATATATAAAACGTTTCCGAAATGGTTTTCTGAGAGTTGTAGAAAGCCCCTTCTGAAATACATCAATATTTCTACACTTAAAACGATAAACCTTAATTCCATAAATTGTTACTTGAGTAACTGACGTGTATAAATCCCTTTATAGAAAGCCCTTGTTATGTTGAGCATTTTGGACACCCTTAAAACTAACTTATAATTAATAAACAATGAGATAAATATAATAGTTTATTAGAATAATATAGTTTGCGATATTTGACATTTAAATACTGGACAAATTTGGAATATGAATTATAACACTTGACCGGGAACCTCCAGACCGTAAGTTTTTGTTAATGTGACTTTGTAAATGGTCCAAGTCGGGCCGAAACGTCGTCAGAGCTCTTCTGCGTGCGAGTTATTTGTGTATTTGTGTATAGGGCATAGATTTTGACTTTACCTGAGTCTCAGCCTCTTGGCTTCTTCTTGGGGCTTATGTGTGACTTTAAGTTAGAGATGTCGTCAGCAGTCTCCCTGGCTTGCATGTCGATCACGATGCAGCCGCCAGAGACCATTAAATGTTGCAGTGAGGCCAAGCAATGTTGCAAGATGCTGCCGCCAATAAATGTGAATATTAGCTGGAAGCTGGTAAGACAGTTCAGCGTACAGGAATTAGAAGGTGAGTGTTATATTAATTATGGAATTTATAGTATGCGATGTCCGTCGAGGAATCAGGTCAGGTAGGGAAGAGAGGGAGGGAGAGAGAGAGAGAGAGAGAGAGAGAGAGAGAGAGAGAGAGAGAGAGAGAGAGAGAGAGAGAGAGAGAGAGAGAGAGAGAGAGTGTGCAGGTGTCAACTGAACGAGAATAAGCTACTTGGAAGTTCTAATCCATCATCCCTGGAGTGGTTTGCGAGCTGGCGGAGTTGAGCAGGTCGCCACTAGGTGTCAGCACACTCTCTGAGTGACTGGCGCCAGCTTAAGCACATAAGAATGGAGGAACACTGCAGCACTCCTACTGTCCCACACTAGGCAAGTCCCATAGCAGACCGGTAGCAGATACAGTAGATAAATGCACAGTTCTAAGCCTTGGAATATTAAATAACCATGGCATTTATATTCTAAATCATGTAGCTCTTAATCACTCTGAATGGGAAAAAGATTTAGGTGTTCTGGTTAGCATTAACCTAAAACCTAGACAACACTGAATAAGTGTTAGCATTAAAGCGAAAAGAATTATTGCATATTATACACTGAGTGAAAAGAGTACATAATACACCATATGCGTGGAATACATATACTCTTTATGTAAAGAATACATATACTCTTTGTGTAAAGAATACATATACTCTTTGTGTAAAGAATACATATACTCTTTGTGTAAAGAATACATATACTCTTTGTGTAAAGAATACATATACTCTTTGTGTAAAGAATACATATACTCTTTGTGTAAAGAATACATATATATTGTGTATGTTGAGAAAATATAGAGGGAGAGAAATAGGAAAGGCAGAAGAGGCAAATGAAAAGGGAAAAAAACACAGGAAGAAAGTCAAAGGAAAAATATGAAAGGAAAATGGAAAGAACGAAACAGATGAGGCAAAGGGAGAATAAATGGTAGGGGAAAAAACAGAGAAAGAAAATATATAAGAGCAGAAGAAATATGAAGATGAAGGGCAGGAGAAGCAAGGGAATGAGGAAAATCTAGAAGAAAAGAAAATGTCAAATAAAAACAGAGGAGAAAACATTTTAAAGGAAAAAAACAAGGTCGAAAAATGTATGAAAAAAGAGATTGGGAAAATGGACATGAGGAAATGAAAAAAAAAAAAAGCAGGGAAGGGAAAATTAAGAAAGAACACAAGGAAGGAAAAAGCAGGTAAGAAAATAAATAAAAGACATTCAATGGAAGAAAACTGACGGAAAAAAGACTTAAAATGTAAGGAAAAAAACTGAAGAGGAAACCACAGGAAAAAGCAGAGGGAAAAAAGGGAATAAAAAAGTAAGCAGAGAACAGGGGAGGAAAATGAAAGGGAAAAGGAAGAAGGGGAAAATGAAAGAGTGAAATTATTCTAGGAATGTGGAAGAGAATGAAACAGAGAAGGAAAATCTAAGAGGAAAAAAGGTGTGGAAAATTTATTTGCAAGGAAATGAGAAAAATAGGAAAACGAAGGAACGAAAATGGACAGGAAAAAGAGATAGAAATAAGAGAAAATGTGAGGAGAAAATGACGTGGAATTTTTTTTTAGGAAAATATAAGGGAAAGAGAAAGGGGAGGAAACACAAGGGAAAAAAGTCAGCAGAGAAAAATAAAAAAATAGGAACGAGCAGGGAAGGAAAATATATGGAAAAAATAAAAATGTAACGAAAGAGAGAAATAATCGCTGGATTTAGCACACGTCATGAAAAAAATATATATTGTATATGGAACACGTAGG
Source organism: Cherax destructor (assembly GCA_009830355.1). Lineage (NCBI taxonomy): Eukaryota > Metazoa > Arthropoda > Malacostraca > Decapoda > Parastacidae > Cherax > Cherax destructor. Next base: position 61,554 of record WNWK01005228.1, on the reverse strand, counting down.
GGTAAATAAAAAAAAAGTAATCTTTCAGCGAATATCCAGAATAATTGCACTCACCGTGTTGCAAAAATGATTTGTTTTACAATAACCAGTTTCATTCCGCTGATGAAATATAGATATGGAGGCATTTGTACAAAATTTATGCAAATGGTGTTGAGTATTACCTTTGTACAGGTGCCGTGAGGGGTTCCAACTGCCTATATAAACATTAGGATGGAACTGTTAGCAATATTTTCTATATAATTAAACTTCATTTCTAAAATGGTGGAGCGATAAGGCAGTGGAAAGGCGTCGGTCCCATGAGCAAACGCTCCATTGGCGGGTCAACATATGACCAAAAAAAACCGTCAGGAAACACTAGTCCTGTTTCCTGACTAATCTTAGCTAATCTAACCTCAGCTATTAGCAACTGAAGTGTGCATACGCTGAGGTACATGTCTCTCTCACTGCATATGAACCCTGAGGTTCGTTTAATACATTTTTTAAGGGAATATTCTTTATATCAGTCCACAGGTAAACTTGATAAAAATAAATTAGGGAAAGAAATTTAAGAAGCAGTTTGATTTTAAGCTGCTTCTTTTAATAGCTCCGCTGCTTCTTTGTCATTAGGAAGTTAATGAGAGAAGCCTCACAAGTGAGGTCTGGACAAAAATGAACCTGGTCGTGCTGGCGTTCATCAAATTCGTCAACGTTGTGGAAAGAGTTATCAGAAATCTAGGGATTCTTTTCAACTGAACAGAATCAATGGCATCTCCATGGGGTTTACATATATATATGTAAGACTATAGATACCATTTTATATTATAATAGGGGTTTTTGATTCCAGGTTGAAAATGATCATAATAACTGATAAATTTTGTCATTGTCTCAGAGGGTGAAGCAGTATGAGATAAATAAGTGTATCGTTACATTAGGAGTTTGACTAAGTAATTCATACACAAGTGACTCACACTTATGAGAACGAAACTTTTGACGACGTTTAGGTCTCCGACGTGCTAGTTATGTGTGTATTGTTCCAGCTACGGTATTGTGCCTATTTATTCCTTAAAGTAGCTCCTCTCCTCCACCTGAATCCTGCTCAATGCCAGGATATGTTTTCACTGTCAAAGTTCTTACTTTTTCATCAATTTTTTCTGCATTCTTCATTCGGATTTTATGTTCTAGTTTAGTCTGATGAGGTTCAGTATGTTCCTCTGTGCATGTGTTAAACTTTAATTTCACGTTGTCTGATGTGTTTTGATGTGGAAAGTTTATGTCTGATGTGGTCTTGTATGATGTGATTTGTTTTGGTGCTGTGGTTTTCTCTGACGTGTTCTGAAGATTTATGACGTCGTGTAATGCTTGACGTGTGTGCTAATGTGTTTTGTTGATCTCTGATAGTGTTTATTGTGGCCTGATGTGATTATGTGTTGTAAAGGTCACTAAAGAACTCTGATGCTCAAGGATGTGCTGTAATGAAGTCTGAGGTCAGATGTCCTCTTATATGATCTGTATTTTAGCATATGGTCAGATGGGCTCTAAAGTGCTGCCTGATGTGGTATAATGTGATCTGATATTCTCTGATGTATCCTGGTATTTTGATGTCTGATGTGCTCGGATAGTGTTTCTGACGTCTAAACTGGTTTAATACGATCTCACTCAGTGTAATGTGATCTGACATAATTTATGTGATGTAACATGGTTTTTGGTGTAGTCTAATGTACTCTAATGTGATTTGTGGTCTAATCTGTTCTAATTAGATCTATGGTTTAATATGGTCTAACATTTCCTGTGGTTTCATAGGATGTGTGGTCCAACGTGGTCTTATATGATCTGGCATAATATGATTTGTGGCCTAATGTGATCTATGGTTTAATGTGATATATGGTTTAATGTGATCTATGGTTTAATGTGATTGGAATTGGTGTAATGTGAACAAATGATGGAAACTATTGATTTATTTCATCTTTATACTTTATTATACTCTCCAGAGTCTTGATGTGCTCCGTCTTACTTTGAGTGGTCATCTGAGCTCTGATGTGCTCTAATGTGTTCTGAGGTAATGTTACATGGTATAATGCAATTTTTTCCAGACGGAAGGCTCCAGTGGCCGGGTCATCACATGACTAAAACCCGCGTCAGGAAACACTTGTTCTGTTTCCTGATGAGTCTTACCTATAATCGAAGAATATGAATTTGAAGTCGCAATGTAATCGTAGGCAAATCCGAAAGTTTTCTCCAGGTTTTTGAGGATAAAAGACTAGGAATAAGTTGGATTAACTTAAAAGTAACTCTGGAAAACTTAGTACAAAAACAACACATATATTGAGTTAGGAAACAAAGTTAAGATCCTTCTCGCGCAGGGAGAGACTTTACCAGTCCAATAAATGACAAAGCTCATGGTGAGTGAAATGTATACTAACTTTGTATTCTAACTTTGCTTTCCAAGTTTGCATGTATATCTCTCTTATACATTTGTACGTGTGATACAATCTGGATTGTTTAATGACAATGAGAAAATATATCGTATGTGATGTGAAAGGCTGATAATGTGATTCCTATGTACAAAATGGAGATCTCAATAGCGAAAAAGTTATTAGAAACAATAATACTGGATACTATTACAAGGCACCTGCATGATGAAGAGTACCATTGAGGTTACAGCATATTTCAAAACACTGGCGGTTCTATGATTTCGGAAATCTTTGCAATTTTTTTTTTCCAAATTACCTCACTCCGCCTTCTTGACCGTATATCACCTCACAGGACTCTCTATTTATAATTCATTATATTGGACTGTTAAAGCCACTGGATGACTAGACGTATTATAGAGAAAAGAAATATCCTAGTTATTGCATGAGTCTTTCTTACTTATAAAAAATACAGTGCTGTTATTTGGATGTCAATAAAAATTCTGATAGAATCCCACGTAAAAGACTGTTAAAGGAAGTGAAAACACCTGACACTGGAGGCAAATTCCTCTCAACGATGAAGGTAATGCTGACTGTAAGGAAGCAGAGTGTTTGTATTTATTGAGTGAAGACCAGCGTAATTTTATAAGGTAGAGATTTGGCGATATTTACCTAATTTATGATAAAGACATAGACGAGGGAATACAGGACGTAAATAAATTCGAAGACGAATCAAGATAGAGACGTCGAGACGAGAATTCCAGAAGATAATTATAAATTCCATCATGATTTAAGAAGATCTAAAGTTGTGGTGGGAAAATGAGTTGTTCATTGTGGAAAAAAGTCAAGTCCTAAATCTGGATACTGAATAAAGCCCAAATATAGTAAAGTCTGATAATTCAGGGAGTGCAAAAAAACTTTGGAGCCAAGGTAAGGATACTAGTAAAGCCAATACAGCAGTTCGTTAACGGCCGAAATAAGGCTCTAATTAAGACTGCTTGGATTCATATAACGAAGTATACCAAGTAGGAATACACAGAATATTCTACTATTTTACATCCTTAGTAAGGCCTCCATTTAATATCAGCGGCACCAATCTAATCTCCATACCACAAAGTGAATATGAAGATTACATAATGAATCCACTTTATAAGGATTCATTCCGTCTATGATATACTGAATAGCCTGAAGCTTCTCTCTTTCTGAAAGACGTTGAATCATCGGCGATATGACTGACGTATTCAATCGGAAGGCATACATAAATATATGGATTCAATCTTGGAGAAATTCAGATATAAAGAAGATATTGCAATGTACCGATTTAATATTAGAAATGTAGTTAAACAAAACAAACAGTCTGCCAAACACTGTTATTGAGGCTATCATCTTCAGTAGTTTTAAAAATAGTATGTACAAATTTATGAGTGAGAAGGATCGAGTTTAAGAATTTTCCTAGCACGGTACACTTAGCACGGTACACTTAGCACGGTACACTTAGCACGGTACACCTAGCACGGTACACCTAGCACGGTACATTTTTCACGGTACACTTAGCACGGTACAAGTAGCATTGTACACTTAGCACGGTACACTTAGCACGGTACACCTAGCACGGTACACCTAACACGGTACACTTAGCACGGTACACTTAGCACGGTACACTTAGCACAGTACACTTAGCACGGTATACCTAGCACGGTACACCTAGCATGGTACACCTAACACGGTACACTTAACACGGTACACTTAGCACGGTACACCTAGCACGGTACACCTGGCACGGTACACTTAAGTTGGACCGATGTTTCGGTCCAACTTGGACCGAAGGGAAGGGAGTGAATACAATGCTAGTCACGGCATTATGCCGCCCCTCTCCCACACACGTACCAAAACACAAACACATACCATGAAAGATTATAATATATATTTGGACACTTACTGAGGTTTTTAATACTTGGTGCTGCGTCCGTTACACTTAATCACGTCCCTCAGTTGTTTAGGAAGACTCACACAAAATTCTTGAGGGTTTGGGGAGGTATGTTATCCCATGCCTCATGTAGGTACATACAGGAGACCGAGGCGAGGCCGGGAGTACTTTTTATGTTATAGATGAATGGTTCAGAGAACCGACAAGTTATAAATTAGACAAATGTCTAATTTATAACTTGTCGGTTCTCTGAACCATTCATCTACATCCTGTCTGACACAGCAACATCTTGGGATCTTAATATAAACGAATTCTTCAACACTTGTCCAACCTTTGGACGAAGACCTACTTCGACTAGTGGATGGTACCACTATGACCCCGCCTCCTCCTGCTTCACCTCACCTGACTACAGCATATAAGCCATCTCTACGGCCTTGTGCTGTACTTCCAACAAGATTGATGGACTGAACACATCGACTCCAGGCCGAGGGACTGATTACCTCAAACTCCTCCTCTCCTCACACCTTTCTACTTTGTATTGGACTGATGAAGCCACTGTGTGGCGAAACGTTTCCTAAATAAAGATACCCAAGTGTTGCATATGTGTCTAATTTATAACTTTTTATGTTGGCTGGTAAGTTCGCCAGTGTATTAGTGTATTTTGGTTATAATACAATTTATTTTAGATTTGTGTCTCAATTATGTAAAATAAATGTCTTGCAGATCAGCTTGAATTTTTCCAATAGTTATGTATAGAGCTCTGTAGAAATCATGTAGACATTGTACTACGACTAATTGAATAAGAGATGATAATAAAAAACTACATTACTAAATGATGTCTAGATAAACCATATTACAGATTCTCCAAAATAATTCCTACGCCAAATTTATTTTGAAAGAAAACTGTCCGAATATATAATTTTCTGCATTATGTGGGTCAGGTGCCTCCAGGTATCATAGTCAAGGATGATTTTAAATTCTCATACCAGAATAACAACTTATTGTGACTGAATGATTATAATAATGAACAGACTATGTTTTATTGGTTATAAATTGATGCCCATTACTGAATCACTGTTGTTCACCTTCACAACACTGTGGTGTAGCATTCACTGTACCACTGCTAACCTCCTTCATAACATTGTGGTGCAACATTCACTGTACTACTGCTAACCTCCTTCACAACACTGTGGTGCAACATTCACTGTACCACTGCTAACCTCCTTCACAACACTGTGGTGCAACATTCACTGTACCACTGCAAGCCTCCTTCACAACACTGTGGTGCAACATTCACTGTACTACTGCTAACCTCCTTCACAACACTGTGGTGCAACATTCACTGTACCACTGCTAACCTCCTTCACAACACTGTGGTGCAACATTCACTGTACCACTGCTAACCTCCTTCACAACATTGTGGTGCAACATTCACTGGACCACTGCTAACCTCCTTCACAACGCTGTGGTGCAACATTCACTGGACCACTGCTAACCTCCTTCACAACACTGTGGTGCAACATTCACTGTACCACTGCTAACCTCCTTCACAACACTGTAGTGCAACATTCACTGTACCACTGCTAACCTCCTTCACAACACTGTTGCAACATTCACTGTACCACTGCTAACCTTCACAACACTGTGGTGCAACATTCACTGTGCCACCAGTAGATGCAAACCTGTGTGTCCTAACAACTACTTAATTAAGCATTAGCGATCGACTGGGTATATGGAACGCTTATAATGAATAATAAAATAGACGAAAATGTAAAAACAATTAGTGTGACAACTTTTCTAGAAAAATATTTTCTCCTCATCATGTTTATAATAAAACGTATATTTGTCTGCGCGAGTCGAGAACAGTATCGTAGTATTGGATCAGCCCAGTTCCCTGTGCCTCGGTATACCTGATTGAAATGGCTGAAAAGCCACTGTGAGAAAATAGTGAAATTCCAAGTGTTTTCGCGATTTTTCACATTATCAAGGAACTGTAAATATAAAATATCAACAGAAAGGTATATAAGGATGAGATTAAGTGCTGCCTCGTCCTTATATCCCTTTCTCTTGATCTTTTATTTTCACAGTTTCTTGATAATGTGAGAAATCGTGAAAACTTGGAATTTCACTATTTTTTTTTCTCAGTGGTTGATTTGCATATTGTGATATCACTTGTTTACGGTGATCTTATTGCATTGATTGAAATTGTGCAGTATAGCATATGTTGATAATGCAGTTAAATATTACCTTTGAAGATTTTGAAGAGAAACAGAAAGCATACACAGGTCGCCATAGGGTGACTACTATCCAAATCTCATCTATAAAAAAAAACGATAAATGAGAATATTACACAGCAAAAATAAAATTCAAACCTTTCAAAAAGACCAACAAGACTAATATCCTAAAATACACAAGTACATCAAGCTTGAAACTGCTCGGAAGTTGCATTAATAAGTTACCAGCAGGAAACTGTACAATTTAATGAGATGCAATATTTAGAAATTATCGCATGAAAACAGTATTTTGATTCTTCTATGTTTCCATGACAAGAAATTGGGACCTTCACAGGCCAAAATCAATCCATATTTTCTCGAATTAATTACGATTGACTAACTTTTAAGAAAGTATAGTAACTAAGATTTATTTAAGCTTAGTTTACATAAGATACAAATTTTAACCATTGGTGTTGCGGGCGCACACGTTAATAGAAGTTAAAACAACAGTAAGTTAATTTAATTTGGGATAACCAAACAAAGTCGAGATCGGCGACTTCTTATCAGGAGAAATATCCTCAAATTATTTCCCAGAAAACATTTTGATTAATAAAACTGGCATAAGATAACTTATACAACAGAAACAATCAACTGTTTGTTTACTTTAAGGGAAACACATCAGAACGAAACGTTTAATAAGCAGATGTTTCTTGCAGTTAGTGCGCAGAATCCAACAAAACTTGTGCCTTCACATTCTTAACTTATAAAACGTTGTATCCGCTTATACGACGCATCAGCCACTGAAAAATAATATAGTTTATAATTCTTATATTTTAATCAGAGGAAAGAGGTGATGTAGCGCCTGTTGAATGGGAGGTATTCAAATACGATCCTATAAAGGGGAAGATAGGTCCAGTTCCTTGGATCACGAGTTCCTCACCAGCAATAAAGCAAAATAATGGCAATAGGTAAAATAATTCTAAATCATTTCGAGATTAAAAGTAGCATAATAACATCCACGCACTCCATTAAATATACCAACCTTCTTCTAAGTAGGACACACCGGTGTTGTAGTATGGATGCCGCTCACAGGGACCTGTAGGCACCTATCACACTGAAACAAAATTGTGTATAGGTATACCTGGAGTATACCTATACCATGCCTCGTGGTGGATCAGGTTCTGATCAACCAGGCTGTTACTGCTGGCCGCACGCAAACTGACGTACGAACCACAGCCCGGCTGGTCAGGTACTGACTTTAGGTGCCTGTCCAGTGCCTTCTTGAAGACAGCCAGGGGTCTATTGGTAATCCCCCTTATGTATGCTGGGAAGCAATTGAACAGTCTTGGGCCCCTGACACTTATTGTGTTGTTTCTTAATGTACTCGCGGCGCCCCTGCTTTTCACTGGGGGAATGATGCATCTCCTGCCGAGTCTTTTGCTTTCATAGGCACGCAAATAGTCGCATGAATCTTCCCAAGATAGATTATAGTCACCAGCGTTCAACACTTGAATGTCTCTTCTCGTTAAATTTAAACACCATAAATCCAAGAATTTGCATTATTCCAGTTTACTTTTTTTATATTCCATCCGTTTAAAAAAAATCACAATGCTGTAAGGAATAAACCGTTTATTTTTATTTATTTATAAAATGCAATTTGATAAAATAGCATAAAATAAAATTGGCAAATTGGCATCCACTCTGACTAAAATCAATACCAAAATAATTCCTAATTAAATAATAAGGTTTGAAGCGGATCAGAAAAGGCATTCATTAGTTATTACATGAGAAATAATTTGCTTCATTAACTTTGAAATTGACATTCACAAAGTTTTAAGTAAATGACAATCTGTGTTTTAATAAATGGTAATGGGAACTCTCCTGGCTCTAAGAGGCATCAGCCATTAAGTGGTGAGAGTGTTCTACAGAACAAAACCAAATGTTATTAACATAAGTGCAAATGAAATGTTCACATTCTTTACACTTAAAATGGTCACATCTCTTCATGCACATCCGAATACTCTATACTAATAAACAGTTGGTTATAATTATAACCAACATTTTTTAAAGGGGTGGACTGGTAAGCCAGCGGAAGGCCTCGATCTGATGACCGAAAGCTCCAATGGCGGGTCATCATATGACTAAGACCCGCGTCAGGAAACTCTTGTCCTGTTTCCTGACGAACCTTACCTAACCTAACCACATCCGAATTTTTTTCTTCGCCACCTCTGAATTTTTGGCACAATTTTTGGGGGGAGCATTTGAAGCACCGCCACTGAGGATTTTGTAAGTTATACAAACCATTTCAGTTAAGTGGGAATGGATTCAGTAACTTTGATCATAGGGTACGTGGACATGACCAATTGTTCCCCGTTATCGTACACAAGTGCCCTTACCCTTAAACCTTTAACACCTGGTTCGCTGGTTGGGAGGCAGCCTATATGGGTGAGTGTACATGCTCCGAATAAAGTGCAACATACTCTTTGCATGCCACACATTTGAAGATCATTGTGATATGGAATCCACAAGCATACTTCGACTCCATTATCTACACTTTTACAATATCTGTGAGCGGCTTATGACACCAGCATGCCACATAATACACTCCAAACATATATGGATGTTTGGAATCACCATTACAATGCCAAATTTAGATACATGGACGCACTTGAGTGCAAGAAGTACAGCGAACAGTTCAGCTTGAAAGTTAGATGCGCAATTCACGCTCCGTGCTCCAATTTGTATACGCAGTAGGATCCATCACTCTCTGTGACAACAACAACGTCACTACCAGTTGCAGAAGTGTAAGAGAGTTCAGTGTGACTTACGAATCAATACAACTCGGGCATTGTGCTTAGCTTTTAGACGATGCTGTTATTGTGATTTAATAAGGATCTTCGGAGGAAAGTGAGGAATGGTTGGGGAAGGTGTCGCTGTTGTCTCACTTGACACTGATCGAGTATTTGATTCACTTTGGAGATCAGTTCCAGTGTTTAGGATTAATCTGGAAGAGTACTCACAGGTGCTGAAGAACGTTTTACGGTAGTTAAGCTGGTACTATTTACAGTAACTATTCTAATAGTAAGCTCTTTTCAGTAGTGATACTAGTAGTACTTTTAACGTGGTGACGCTATTAATACACTCTTTACAATAGCAGTGCAAGTAGTATGTTCCTTATAGTAGTGGTGCTAGTAGTAAACTCATTACAATAGCAGTAGTATACTATATATATACAGTAGCGACACAAGCAATATCCATTTTTAAGTAGCGACTCTAATGGTATATTTATTATAGTGGCAATGCTAGTAGTTTGTTCCTCTTTGCAGTTGCGACGCTAGTAACATAATGTTCATACTAATGATGATGTGAATATACTTTTTACAGTAGTAACTCTTGGAGTATTCTCATAAGACGCAAGTGTTGGCGTGGCCTTCAACCTGATATACAATTCACAAGTAATCCATTAATGGAGATGTTGTCTGTGTAATTCTTGAAGAGACTTAAAGTTCTTGCTGGTGTGGGTGCTGGTGTGGGTGCTGGTGTGGGTGCTGGAGAAATGTACGATTCGTACTTTGCAAACTTGGGGGATTCATCACCTTTTAAGGTGATGTTTAGGTCTCGCCTGATTTGACTTATTTGAATTAAATGGAATACTGAAAAAAAAATTCTAAAAAGATCGAAGCATTTCCCGAATAATAGATTTCTTTGCAATGTGAGTTTTTTCTTATGTTGTCTTATTTATGTCATTATTGGGATAACTGTTCATGTCATCGTGTAAAATTTGAGACCCATTATGTGTAAATTATGTTTGTAATCTAGAAACATTTAGTTCACTACTGAGGAAGTCTTTGAAATAAAAGAAATAGCTTACCTGTTTGTAAGATAATATCTAGCCAACACTTGAGTCAACTTTTGGGTAAAGCAGTTCACATATGAATCTAAATTTATGTTAGAAAACATGTTTGTTTTAGCACGCAAGGAAAGGTCGCCAGTAACAGCGCCGCTGTCAGCTGTGACCTTTTACTGCTCTAAGAACGCAATGTCCTCGGAACGCCAGCCACAAACCTCAGAGTAAACTACACCACCATCAGTTAGAATAAAAACAGTCACCTGGCAAGAAGTGTAAGTCTAATAACATCACTATCAGCTTGAGTAAGACACAGCACTAGTCTGGGACTCAGACTTAACAATTTCACCGTGCAACATTTTTTCTTCAAACTTTCCCCAAACCTTTTCGTAACGAGATTAAAGCAAATTTACGTCTCTGAGTTTCCCAAATGTAGTGTGTAAATAAACGATGTCTAGAGAATTGTGTTGTTTTCCTCCAGGGAATGTTTCTACACATAGTTTCGTCGTTTTGCTCATGCTGTTTGCGCACAAATCGAAACTTTATTTTCGCTTTATTATTACCACTTTACTAATGTGTCTTTAAACACTCTCATCTTTCCTACGTTCACTTTATTTATTGAAGAGTTCGTGTTAACTTAGGACCCTTACTGCTAAAATATTATTTTTCCTGACGTTAATATCGGCTTTATATGAAGCATAAATTTTAGGATTCGTTGTGAATATAATCGTGTGAAGAACTTTAATCTTGTCATCATTGGTTCTGGTCCAGACTCGATGCTATAACCCTTTAGGAAGAGCATTCAAGATTTCTGACCTATGTTACAGGGACCAACTTGTTTGGGGAGAAAAGTTAGGGAACGGTTAGGGTTTAAACCAATGGCAGGTGAATCCTAAACCGCATAGGTCAGTGCGGTCAGTCACCCAACTGGGTATATTTATATACATCATAGGGAGGTTAGCACGGCCCACCACTGTGACCACAAATGAAGGTTATTACAGACGAATGTCAGCTGACCGAGTGGTTAACGCACTGGCCTGTGCGTTTTTAGATTTACTTGCCATGAGTTTAAGGCAGGGGTCAGGGAACTTGGGTAAATTACCCCAAATGGGGTAAAAATGAAAATCTCCGGGGTAATGAAGGTTCAGTAAATATATATATAAAATTGCACAAAAATTTAATATTTAATAAACGAGGCAAATTACGAAAGTTATATTTTCTCAAACAAATAATTTGTAGTTTCTTGATAAAATTTAAAATATAATTTGTAGGGACCATTTCTTAAGTTGGGAATGATATAAAACGGGTAAGGACTGTGTTGTCTGTTTGAGAGGACTGACTAGTCTTTCACACTGAGTCAAGTGAAGAAACGCTTGCATAATTTGCACTCAGATCTGTCTCCCAAACCGCGGGTATACTTTGTGAATTTGGAAAGGTCTGTCAAAATGCAAAGACTGGACAGCAACTTGGGAGGTACATTTGACCAACGTTCAGCATCAAGGGTTAGCTTTGAAGTGGCCTGGTTGAATGCCAGGAACAAGAAAACATATACTATTGGTCAGGAGTTGATTAAACCTGCAGCTGTGAAAATGGCAGAGATCATGTGTAGTCAGAAAAAAAAACATGCGATTGAATTCAGTGCCCTTGTCTGCAAAAATTGTAAAAGAGAGAATTTCCATCTTAGCAGAAAATGTGAGGGAACAAGTGATTTTTTCAATAAAAGAGAACAAACATTTTGCTCTTCAGCTTTATGAGACTACAAATGTCAGTAGCAATTCGCAGTTGATGGTCTATATTTGCTACAAAGGTTTTGACGCAATTGAAGTGGAAATCTTGTTTTGTTCTCCTCTGGAGTCGAGAGCTCGTGGCACTGACGTCTTCAACAAGGTTAATGAATACTTCAAAACACCAAGTATTAATTTAAAGTGTGAAGACTGCATTGCTGTGTCTGTTGATGGAGCTCCAGCCATGTTGGGTCATGTCAGTGGCTTTTTGGCTTTGGTCATAGAGAAGAATCCAAAAATTGAATTTACCAACTGTATGATCCATCTCCAGGCACTGGTTGTGAAGCAGTTGGAACCTGCACTGGAAGCCGTCATGCACGATGGTATCAAGATTGGCAATGTTGTCAAAGGATATGCACTAAACAAGCGGTTATTTCGTGAATTATGTGAGGATGGAGAGGTTGAATATTTAGGCATACTTTATCACACAGAAGCGAGGTGGCTTTCACCTGGGCACGTTCTGATTTGAGTTTGGGCTCAGATAAGTCAACAAACTCTTCTTGGGATGCTCATCTTGCATATTTAGCTGACATTTTTGGGTATGTGACTGCATTGAACAAAGAACTGCAAGGGAAAAACGTCAATGTTATTAGAGCCAGAGAAAAGATTTCAGCATTTGGATCAAAGCTTCTGTATTGGAACCAGTAAGCTGAACAAAACAAAATAGCTGCCTTTCCAAAGTTACCTGTGTTTTTGGAAGATGGTGAACATCTTTCTTTTGGTGACATCAAGGAACCAGAAGCGGTTCTCTGATTACTTTCCAGATCTTGATTCACATCCTGTGAGTTGGGTTGTGAATCCCTTCAAGTGTGAAATTGCTGATGTGCCAGAAGAGCTTGAAGGACTGGCAAAGACACTTCTTGAACTTCGCTAAAACAATGAAGCACTGAATTTCAAAACAATGCAGACCTGTCCATTTTTTGGATGTCAAGAGCTTCATAGGCTTTCAAAATTGCACACGAGGAAGCAATAAAAATAGTGCTGCCATTTACAACTACTCGTCTTTGCTAACAAGGATTTTACACTCTCATTAACTTGAGAACAAAGTCCAGAAATTTGTTAAACGCCGAAGACAGTGTCCAAATTGCTCTGACATCAAAAAGTCCTAATTTGGAAGATGTATCAAAAACGAAACAACATCATTGCTCCAAAACCTGAAGAAAAATGTTTTCAATTAAATTCTTTAGTTCCTTAATGAGATTTTTATTAAATTTGTCTGTTACTATTTTTTATTTCATGCAGTTTATTTTTCATTTTATTATTTTGTTAGTTTTTTATTTTATTTTTAAAGTAGCTTTACCGCGTATAATACTTTTTTTTTTCAGTTTGTATGACTATTCTCCATATAAATGGATTCAATAAACTATTTTGAATTTGAGTGCTCCTTGTGTTTTTCCGGATTCTGTGGACTTTCAACCCCTCAAGGGAGGCTGCTTGACGCTGGTGAGGGGCTCTTGATCTAGGGAAATGGATCTGTGTTCTAGTTCCCTGAATTGAGTTTGAATACCTTTCATTCCCCCCAAGGCGCTGTATAATCCCCATGGATTTAGCGCTCCCTCATGAATATAATAATAATATGGGCTCTCAAGTCTAGTGGATAATTTAGCTGTACACAAATTTGTTTTTGGGTAATACCCAAAATAGTTCGCCGACCCCTGTGTGGCACAGGTCTCCTTCCTGACTCCAAATTAGGATATTCCCACTTGACATTCTTGTATCGACTGAAACCTTTCACATTTACCATACAGAAATAACAAATATCGTGGTGTTTACTCTCACCATAGGCACACCGAAATTTAAACTTTTCCTTTGCCTATTTTTCCACTGTCGTAAGCATTCTACACAAGTTTTGCAATCCATATAGGAAGCCCAAGACTTGTCTCGTTCTCCAAGCGCCACTCAAAAACAAGCAAGATAAGCTTGTTTTAAAAAATTGTGATTGTTTTTCCTTTGTTTTTGCAGTGTTCACCACAAATGTAGCAACATGCATTACGATTGTTTAAATAGACTCTTCGTGAAGAACTGAAGTTTCGTTGGAATAAATAACAAAATAAAGGAAACAATATTGTCATGTGGTCGTTGTTCATACATTCCTTTCGTTAAATATTAAATCATTTAAAAATAAAATTCTAATCTTTATTAAATCTATCTCCGTATACAAACTGTCACTACAAATACATGTGTTATGGCTAAGTTCCCAGTTAACTGAAGGCAGGTTTGTAATATCTTACAAACTAGAGACAATTTGTAAAACATTACTGCCATTTCGAATTCAGCAACCCGAAAATGCCCCAATTACGTTCAAATATCTTTGGCAACAAAAACAAAATGTTGTTGACTGTGAAATATTAATTATACCTACTGTATTTACCGAATATTGTTAGAAGTAACTGAAGACATGAGAGATACCCTGAGTGTAGTGTGGCATTTCAGGTTAAGTGTAAATCAACATCACTTAGAATCAACATAAAATTAAATAGTAAAATTAATACTAAATATATACCTATTTGTTAAGCATAAGACAACATTTTTGGACAAATAACAATAAAATGGAACAAAAAAATGGATAATGTTTATGAGGCTTTAAATTACTACCTCTTCAAGGCGGTGTCCTTGGCATGGCGAAGAGGCTCTTGGTCTGAGGAATTAGACCTTTTGGTCTCCTTCCTCTAACCGAACCTAATTACCCCCCAATTCCCCTTCCCTATCCCATCCTCCCCATCTCCAATTTCCTTTCCCTCCTCCCCTCCCCATCCCTCCCCTATCCCCTTTCTGTTTTCAGCCTTTTGGATACTCCCCACAGGCATTCTGGTTCCAAGGAAGGGAAAATAATACCATGGTCCATCCCATTCCGTTGAGGTTCTTGGCGGCGGTGTAGTTTGCCGTGGAATCTGGATTGCCTGGGGATGTCCCGACCCCTCTCCGGTCTCCCGAGGGGTGGCTTTGGGTGTCTTTCGGGTGACGGGTGTATCTCTGGAGGCTCCCTTTCCGATTCTGGGGATGGTGGCCAGAGGAAGTATGCTTTGTGGCGGGTGTCCGGCCGCCCTTTCTTTTGTCCACCGAGGTGGCTCGGCGGATGTGAGGTTGCTATCCCGGATTGCAGGTTTACTGGCATGAAGGGTAGGGTATGGCATGGGTTCCACGCCGCATCTGCATTACTTGCGGTGCTGAGATCCTCTTGGGCGCGAAGAGAGATTTACGGCTCTGTCATTCCTCCTGGGAGTTATTCCTCCAAGTTCCTCCCTTTTTTTTATTTTTTTATTTTCTTTTTTTTTTCCCTAAAACAAAAAGAAAGAAGTAACCTAACTATGGAGTTCCCAATCCATGAACCTGCTACCCCCAGGCCCCTTCCTGATACTGCACTATGTTCCAACCCTGCCTCGTTATTGGACCACTCTTTGGACATTTCTAATACCCCTGTAACTCTTGCTGGTGCCGTTTCATCGCCTGCTTCAGGTACCGGGGTTTCGATTGACTCCTTCGAAACGTCTGACCTCCGCTCTTCTTTGGCTATGCTTCCGGCTTCTCCCTCTAAGGTGCGGCAATTTTCGAATTGCCCTCCTGTCCCACGTCGGACCAACTCCAGTCCCACACCTAAACGCCCATGACAATTGCTTGATGATACTTCTTTGCTTCCTTCTCGTTCTACTCAGAAACAATCGGCCTATCACGCACTCCCTTTCCACGCTATGTTACAAAATACATAATGGACTAAGTTTTTTACTTTACAAACGACTTCCTCTACTGCCTATCTTTCCGACCATAGTATTGGCAAAGCGCTCCTACGCCATTTTGGTAAAGATATATCCTTTCATGCTCTCAAGAGGGGTACATGCATCATCACTGTCCAGAATGCTAACCAAGCTCATGCTCTTTATCTCCATACAGCTATAATAATAACAATAATAATAATATCTGTATTTACTACAAGTACATGTACATGGTATACAGGCCTAGCTGACATCAATGAAAACTACTATATAGAAAGTCCCTTGTTATGCAGAGCATTTCGGGCAGATTAGGTCAGTGTCCTAGGATGCGACTCACACCAGTCGACTAACACCCAGGTACCCATTTTACTGATGGGGAACATAGACAACAGGTGTAAAGAAACACGCCCAATGTTTCTTCTCTGGCTGGGAATCGAACCCAGGCCCTCGCCGTGTGAAGCGAGAGCTTCAGCCACCAGGCCACCCAGTTATTGGTACTATTCCTGTAACTATTGAAAAACATCATTCTCTCAATTCTTGTAGTGGTACTGTCATTCTGACCCATACCGTTGTCCAACGAATTTCCAGACATGTGGCGATGACATTCTGGAACAGCTAGACCTCCAAGACCCCCAATCCTCAAAGTAGACACTTATGTCCTCCCTGCCCGCAGGCGGAGACGATACCCTTGCAATGTAGCGCACTCAACTTTTGACTGCAGTGAGCTTCCATCCTCTGTTTATATAGCGAAACACCATTTATAAGTTTGAAAGGTGATCCCTACACCGCAACAGTGTAGAAATTACTGGCATTTTGGTCATCCAGTGAAATATTGCAGGTTCATAGCCGAATGCCCAGTCTGTGGTGCCGATTACAATACCAATACGTCTTGTAGTCTACCTCCCTCTTGCCTTAATTGTCATGAGGTCCAACCATCTTACTCTCACTGTTGCCAAGTTTACTTAATTGAACGAGAAATACGTTGTCACAAAGAGGCAGAAGGTTTCCCCTATGCTATGGCAGTCTCTCATCTACACCTCCAAGGTAAACTTCCTCGTATTTCTTATTCTCATGTTACTAAACGTCCCCCCACCTCTGGGGTCCCAACTTCTGCAGCCTCCTCTGTGGTCACCCCTTCCACAGTCACCCCTGTCTCTAATTATCTTGCTGTCCTGGACTCAGAGGTCCCTACCTCAACACCTCATTCTGCTCTCACTTCTTCACCTTCTCAATCACAAGTTCCAGTGTCTACAAGATCTCGTACAACACCTCCTCCCCATAGCCTTTCTACTTCTCAGAAGTCAAAAAAATCCCCATTGCTCAAATCTCCTTTAACCCCTCCTTCCCTTCTTCTACCTCCACATCTTTCCTTTCCTGTCTCTGTACCTGGTTCTTCATCTCTAACTGGTTCTGTTACAAGTGTGGAGGTTCACCCTCCTCATACTGTTCCTTCCTCCCCTGTCCCCTCCCAAGTTTCTTCCTCTTCTGCCCCCTCCCAGGTTGCTTCCTCTCCTGTCCCCTCCCAAGCTTCTTCTCCAGTTCCCTCTACCCTTCGTCTCCCCCTACTTTGGTACAGTCCATTGTCGCCCCAATCTTTACTCACCTTCCTCCTTCCATCTCCAATACGTATTGTCTCCCATACAACGCTCTTGTCTTCCGAGACACTTAAAGCTATCTCAGAATATATTGATGAGACTAGACCATTGATGGACACCGATCCACCTCCTGTTCCTTCTCTTCCCTCTTCTCCGTCTGCTCAACTCCTTTCTTCACAGCGTCCCATTCCTTCGCTGCTTGAACGTTTTCCGCTGCCGCCACATGTAGACTTCTCTAACCCTTCTAGTCCGTAGATACTTTTCCCTGCAGATTTCTTATATCTTTCTCTTTACAAATCATGGCTTATTTACAGTGGAATATCCGCGGCCTCAGAGCTAACCAGGGTGAGCTTCAAGTGTTCTCCCAATTTTCCACTGTTGGTGTTTGTTTACAAGAACCCAAATTACACTCCTCTGTTATCCATCCCATCTCGGGCTATTATTTATTATATTCATCGTATCCTTTTTCCGAAGAAACCTTTATTGAAAGTGCACTTCTTATACGCACTGATATTCCATACCGTCAGTTCTTTGTTCATAGTTTGCTGCATTGCACTGCAGCCCGTATCCACTTGAATAAGTGGTATACAATCTGTTCTTTGTATCTCTCTCCTTCTCGGGCATTATCTATCCCAAATGTTGCATTTCTGGTTTCTTCCTTACAGCCTCCACTTCTGTTACTTGGCGATTTTACTGCCCACCATTTTCTCTGGGGGCGGGGGATCTCACTGTGGCTCCTGCGGCATTCAGTTAGAGGCTTTTCTTGCTTCTCTCCCCCTCCATGTTTTAAATATGGGTTCTCCCACCCATTTTGATCCTCGTACTCATTCACTCTCTTGCATTGATCTCTCGGCCAACTCTTCCTGAACTGTACTAGACTACATCTGATCTGTCCTCCCGGACTTGCATGACAACGATCATTTTCCAATCATCCTTACTTCTCCTTCATATTCACCACCTCTTCGTAGCCCACGCTGGCAATTTGACCAGGCGAATTGGGACCTTTACAAGTCGAACTGCTTTTAATGAGGCTTCTTCCTCGTCCTCCATTGATGAGATTTTACACCTCTTCTCGACCTCCATCTTAACCGCAGCTTCACATTCTATACCCCAAACCTCGGGCAAGCATTCTCAGAAGTGCGTGCCTTGGTGGTCTCCTGCTTGTGCTCGGGCAGTACGTTTGAAACGAGCTGCGTGGGGCAGGTACTGGTAAAACAGAACCTCAGAGAGTCTCCTTGATTTTAAGCAGAAGAGAGCGGTCGCTCACCTTGTTATCCTTGACGCTAAACGCACTTGCTGGTGGGACTATGTTTCTACCGTCACTTCGGCTTCCTCTATGAGTGCAGTCTGGAAAAAAAGTACGGAAACTGAGTGGTAAATACTCCACCGACCCGGCTCCTATTCTTCGGGTTGCCGGTGTTGATATATCAAACCCTCTTGACATTGCCACCGAAATTGGTAATCATCTGGTTTGTATTTCTCAGGTGTTCTATCTATGCCCATCGTTTCTTTCTTCAAAGTCTGCCAGAGAGTTAGAGCCGTTAGACGTTTCTTCTATCAGAGAAGAATCTTATAATGTGCCTTTTACACTTCTGGAACTGGAGGCAACACTCTGCTTGCCGATCATCGGCAGCTGGGCCAGACGGCATTCATATTCGTATGCTACAGCATTTACATCAGTCAGCCCTTGCAGTCCTCTTACAACTATTTAATCTTATTTGGTCACAAGGAGTTCTTCTCCAGCTGCGGAAATCTGCCATTGTTCTCCCTTTCTGCAAACCAGGTGCTACGGGACATGATGCCTCCCACTACCGTCCCATTGCTCTTACCAGTGCAGTTTGCAAGGTAATGGAACATATGGTAAATAGACGTTTGATGTGGTATTTAGAGACAATAGTCTCTCCGCTTGTCAATATGGCTTTCGTAAAGGCCGTTCTACCATTGACCCCTTATTACGCTTGGATACGTATGTTCGTAATGCCTTTACCAATAACCACTCGGTTATCGCCATCTTTTTTGACCTTGAGAAGGCTTATGACACAACTTGGAAGTATAATATCTTGGCCCAGGCCCACTCCTTAGGCCTCCGAGGTAATCTACCATTTTTCCTTAAGAACTGAAAGGCATTTCCGTGTCTGGACTTTGTCCAAGCTGAAGGTGTCCCCCAGGGATGTGTTCTGAGAACAACACTTTCTCTCCTTGCTATAAATGATCTGGCATCTATTCTTCCATCCATTATTTGGTCATCACTCTATGTTAATGACTTTGCTATAGCTTGTGCAGGCACTGACTGTCACATCATCGCCGTTTCTCTCCAGCATGTGGTCAACCGTGTTTCCAATTTTTCTAGTAGTAAAACTCACCAAATTACTTCCACTAGACGTTCAGTGGTCTCTGATCAACGCGTATCCCAGAACAAGATACGGTCAGGTTTCTCGGCCTTCTGTTTGACAGTAGGTTATCCTGGAAACCTCACATTACCTCTCTGAAGGCAACTTGTCATAGCCGGCTGAACCTCCTTAAAACCCTCGCTCATATTTCATGGGGGGCTGATCGTAGCACTCTCCTTCGACTACATCAGCCCTAATTTTATCGAAACTCGATTACGGCGACCAGATATATTCAGCGGCCTCTCCTGCAACTCTCTCTAGCCTTGATCCCATCCATCACCAGGGATTACGTTTATGTTTCGGTGCTTTTCGCTCTTCACCGGTTGAGAGCATCTGTGCAGAGGCGAATATTCCATCCTTGACCGATCGCCGTGATGCTCATTGCCTTCGCTATTATGTTCACTCTCATGACCTCCGCAATCCTTCCATATATAGGATAGTCACTGGTGTTAGTAGACATTATTTATTTGTTCGTTGCCCCTGTTTACTCCGTCCCTTTTCTCGTCGCCTACATTCCCCTTGTCTTCTCTTGATTTACCACCTTTTCTATGTTCATGTAGCATCTCACTTTTCCCAACCCCCTTGGGAAGTTCCAATGGTTTGTGTCTGTTCTTTCCCACTGACATGCACGAAAGCCCAACTCCCTACAATGGCTTCTCGCTCTCTTTTTCTAGACCACTTCCGCTCTCATTCCCATGCCATCGCAGTGTACACCGATGGTTCTAAGTCATCAGACGACGTCGGATTCGCAGTAGTGTTTCTGGACAGCGTCGAGCGAGGGCATTTACTTTCCACTGCTAGCATTTTTACGGCTGAATTGTATGCCATTCTCGTAGCACTTATCCATATTGCATCTATGCCTGTGTCACCATTTGTGGTAGTTTCAGACTCTCTTAATGCTTTACAGGCTATACGAAAATTTTATACACCTCATCCCCTGGTTCTTTGTATCCAACTTTGGCTACGTCGTTTCTCAAGCAAGTACAAAGATATTGTTTTTCGTTGGGTCCCTGGTCATTTTGACGTACAGGGCAATGAACAGGCAGACACTGCTGCTTGGTCAGCAGTACATGACCTCCCAGTTTCTTATAGAGGTGTTCCTTTCACAGACTATTTTGCTGTAATTGCTACCCACCTTCGCAACCGTTGGCAACAACGTCGGTCTGATCTGCTACATAACAAACTACAGTTTATTAAAAAGAGTATAGTTTTCTGGTTGTCTTCTTGTCATCGATGTCGAGGATGGGAGATTACTCTCTCCCATCTTCGCATCGGCCACACTCGTCTTACTCACGGGTATCTCATGGAGAGGCTCCCTGTTCCACTCTGTGAGAATTGTCGGGTTCCAGTGTCTGTCAGCCACATTCTGTTGGACTGCTCACTCTATCAACGTGCACGCAGAATTTACCTCCAACGTCGTCGCCGCTCTACTCTCCTTACTTTACCTTCCCTTCGGAAGCTCTAAATATACTATCGATACATCTTCAACAACAAAGTAACAGATCTCAATTTGCTTTTGCTATGTAACCTGTTTAAATATACATTTATTCCTTTGATGTTTCCTAAGGGACACGGAAAAAAGTGTTCGGAAACTGTTATATCGCACAAAAACAACAGTTTTATGTCGACATCTTTCACAATACAACTCAATGTAATCTGATAATTTTTTAAGGTTTCCATCATATAGGATTTACACAATACCATAAGTATCAGGGTGTTGTGTCAATCAATCTCTCGTGTAAATCAGGCTATATGTAAATCAGGCTATATGTAAATCACACTTTTGAAATAAAATAAAAAATTCAACACGACTTCAGGAGTATTAAACAACATTTCCGTATTGGTTCGTTTCAACAGAGGTTCATCATTATTGATACTGACTTAGCTGAATAAAATATGAAGTATTAGCATCTCATTGTGACGTCGAGTGTTCCTTTTTATGTTTTCACTTTTTTTTTTTAAATAAGTAGAGATTATTACACAGTCGAGGAGTCACCTGGCAGATTTGATGACTGATTTTGACAGCCAGTCTGCACGCAGTGGGAGAAATATAATTGCTTGTCGATAACAAACTGGTTTTCATATCAACAGGGTTGACGTGCTGCCCCAGGATGGTTCTGAATGCGAGAAAAAAATTAAGGGCGAATACTAAACTGAATTCCGCAGAGGATAATATTTACTAATCTTCAAAGTACCTTCGATACACTTGACTGCTAGCAGTGGAAAAATAGGAGGATTACTGTGTTATTCTCTAATACTTACTACAAAAGGTTCATCGAGAAAAGAAAAGCCGGAGGAAATTTCTGCAAATCGAATGATGGAAATCCGGAGGAGAGCTTTTCAAATGGTAAATGTTCTCGTTATGCAAATTTGAAAAGTCTGTACTCTTATTACTGAGACTTAATGCATTATGATATATAGAATTATATACTTCGTAAACTAAATAGATATTTTAATCCTGAGACGAAGGTTTTTTGTAACCGGGTAAGCAGTACCTACTGTGTTTCCCACCTGTCCTGGGGATCTGACCCGCGAGGACAAAGCAGCCCGGCTGGTTTACCTGGCCACCCATGATTTGGAGACACTGCTCCCAGTCCTTGCCACCCACCCGCCCCCTCGATGACGACGCCGGAGAACCCCGACGACGACCAAGACTACCCACTACAGCTATTCTTTCTCTCACTCCTTCTTTCTTATCCCTAATCCTTCTTCCTATGTAGGTAGAACCACAGCCTGAAGTACCAAGATCTGCTGATGAAGATGCGACGTCAGAAGACACTCCCCATCATGGGGAGCCACAGCAAGAAAGAAAGAAGATGACACCCTCTACCCAGGGGGCCAATGCCGGGTCACCATTTGGAGAAGACCCGGGCCGGATGTACCGGCGAACATACAACAACAACAATCCTTCGTGTTAGTGTGATTTTGTAAATGGTCCAAGTCGGACCGAAACGTCGTCGTAAGCTCCTCTCCTTTTATATGTGCGGGTTGTGTGTGTAGTGCTTAATGTATTTATGATAAGAAATTTATGACTAATATTCAGCAAATGATGAACTCCAAATGTCCTATAAATTCTGAAGCTTTCAAGCTTACTGAAAAATGTGATTTATGGGAAATCTTTGCAGAGTATTACAAATATGGGGAAAGATACATATATATTAACTTTTTTATTAACACATCGGTCGTTTCTCGCCGTTGCAGGGTGGCCCGAAAAAGAAGAAAAACTTTCATCATCATTCACTCCATCACTGTCTTCCCAGAGGCGTACCTACACTACTGTTCAAAAACTGTAACATATCTCTACCCCTCCATCAGAGCGCAGACACTGTACTTCCCACCTCCAGGACTCAAGTCTGGCTAACCGGTAGGAATAACCGGCAGGAATAACAAGGTAAGCACTGCAATGGATCAGGGAATAACTGATTGTTAGAAAACAATTAGCAAAAGCAATGGAGGCAACATCCATATATAGCGACCACACATAGCGACCAGCATAGTCGTGGGGGCTAGGAGCTGTGACTCGCCCCATGGAACCCCATATAGGTGAGCACACATATGCAACAGTCCAAGTGCATATCGACAAGTGTCCTTAACTAACTTACTGAAAAGATGGCTTCCAGTGGGATTTCCGAACAATAAACAAATACATGAGAAGCGTCGCCAACTTTCCACATCCATTTGGCGCAGACAGCCATGCAAATAGCCATTATTGTTACGGATGTGTTTATTATAGAACTGCAAAATGCACTCACTCGAGCGCTAGTTCAGTAATGTATAGTGATCAATTAATACATTATATTACCTTCCGTTCAGCTCTGTATGACTCTCATGGGTTTAGCGCTCTGTTATTATTATAATAATAATTGCATTCTATTTAGGATACTTAGCTCACGTAGACCGTTATATAAAATCTTGCCTAATTACGATTATTCGAGGTGTTTTGATCTGTAATTAAGAAGAGGAGATACTAAGAAAATTTTATTTCTTCAAGTTCACAATGTTGCTGCATAACAACCTTGTAATATTGTGTTAATATTTCTGATCTATTCCTCTGTTTCACAACGTCCAGTCTTCAAGATCACTGTTAGAATAACTAATCTTCCAAAGTTTCTGTTTGTTTTCCGAGGTATATAATATTATAATAATAATAATTAATAATAATAATAATAGTTTATTTAGACATGGTACAATGATACATAGTTAGTAGACATGATACAATGATACATAGTTAGGTATAAATGAGGTGTACATGCCAAAAGCCCCTAATATACTGTACGTGTGCCTGTTTCTGGACGTTCTCTGTAGAAAATACACCAAAGATTCCATCATTTCTAAAGAAATAATTGCAGAAACCTATATAGTGGCCTTTCTCATCCGTCCATAATTACAACAAATATTTATTTATTATAGTTACATATTATAGACATGTCGCTACTTTGTTCTCAGAATAAAAATGAAGCTGTGCCCTGACAACACTAAATTTGTGACAGGAAATGCTGTGTACCATCGTCATGATATATTGATAGTCTGTGTTAGCTTTCCATTTCCAGTTGTAATGTTAGATAAATTAGAAATTAAGTTGAAATGTTTATGTAAGCTTATTGGAAGACATACAGTTGTTACCCTTTAGAATGTTGTGATATGAATTTCAACCAGCAAGCTGGAATTACCAGTCCGTCACGTTATCGAATCTACACACATCACAACGAGTACAATCTTAACCATACCAGAATCTTACGTAGGTGGGAGATGACTAGTGTTGTGGATCCCGCTATGGCGCATCACGCTATGACGCGGACTCCAATGGTCATGTTATAACTCGCTATGGCCTGGACCCCCGGGCTATATATCATGCAATATCCTGGACCCCTGGGCTATATATCATGCAATTGCCTGGACCCCCGGGCTATATATCATGCAATAACCTGGACCCCCTGGCTATATCATGCTATGACCTGGACCCCCGGGCTATATCATGCTATGACGTGGACACCCAAGCTATATCATGCTATGGCCTGGACCCCTGGGCTATATCATGCTACGGCCTGGACCCCCGGGCTATATCATGCTATGGCCTGGACCCCCGGGCTATATCTCATACAATGGCCTGGACCCCCGGGCTATATATCATGCAATGGCCTGGACCCCCGGGCTATATCATGCTATTGCCTGATCCCCCGGGCTATATCATGCTATGGCCTGGACCACCGGGCTATATCATGCTATGATCTGGACCCCCGGGCTATATCATGCTATGACCTGGACCCCCGGGCTATATCATGCTATGCCCTGGACCCCCGGGCTATATCATGCTATGGCCTGGACCCCTGGGCTATATCATGCTATGGCCTGGACCCCCGGACAATATCATGCTATGGCCTGGACCCCCGGGCTATATATCATTAATGGCCTGACCCCGGCTATATCATGCTACGACCTGACCCCGGGCTATATCATGCTATGACCTGACCCCGGGCTATATCATGCTATGGCCTGGACCCTGGGCTATATCATGCTATGACCTGGCCCCTGGCTATATCATGCTATGACGTGGACACCCAAGCTATATCATGCTATGGCCTGGACCCCTGGGCTATATCAAATACACCAAAGATTCCATCATTTCTAAAGAAATAATTGCAGAAACCTATATAGTGGTCTTTCTCATCTGTCCATAATTACAACAAATATATATTTATTATAGTTACATATTATAGACATGTCGCTACTTTGTTCTCAGAATAAAAATGAAGCTGTGCCCTGACAACACTAAATTTGTGACAGGAAATGCTGTGTACCATCGTCATGATATATTGATAGTCTGTGTTAGCTTTCTATTTCCAGTTGTAATGTTAGATAAATTAGAAATTAAGTTGAAATGTTTATGTAAGCTTATTGGAAGACATACAGTTGTTACCCTTTAGAATGTTGTGATATGAATTCCAACCAGCAAGCTGGAATTACCAGTCCGTCACGTTATCGAATCTACACACATCACAACGAGTACAATCTTAACCATACCAGAATTTTGGGTAGGTGGGAGATGACTAGTGTCATGGATCCCGTTATGGCGCATCACGCTATGACGCGGCCTCCAATGGTCATGTTATAACTCGCTATGGCCTGGACCCCCGTGTTATATATCATGCAATGGCCTGGACCCCCGTGCTATATATCATGCAATGGCCTGGACCCCCGGGCTATATATCATGCAATGGCCTGGTGTAAACAGCCTATTCGTAGGCTCTTTCAAACTGCGCGGCACTACGGTGCTGCCATCTATAGGCCTATCAAGGTCGGGCTGGTCAGCCATGATTCTCTCTCACTCTGGTGGCCTACCTCACAGAAACAGGTTCTACCCTTGCTGGCTCCCGGTCCCCTCACGCTCTGCCCAGTGTATACCTACACCTTGCCATTAATAAACTGAGTCTAGTCATCGGCCGTATCTCTGCACCTACGCTACCATTCTACTGCCCAAACGTAAGCAGCTAAGAAAATAGAGTTAACACTGGACCCCCGGGCTATATATCATGCAATGGCCTGGACCCCCGAGCTATATATCATGCAATGGCCTGGACCCCCGGGCTATATCATGCTACGACCTGGACCCCCCGGGCTATATCATGCTATGACCTGGACCCCCGTGCTATATCATGCTATGACCTGGACCCCCGGGCTATATCATGCTATGACATGGACACCCAAGCTATATCATGCTATGGCCTGGACCCCTGGGCTATATCATGCTATGGCCTGGACCCCCGGGCTATATCATTACTATTGCCTGGAACCCCGGGCTATATCTCATGCAATGACCTGAACGTTAGGGCTATATATCATGCAATGGCCTGGACCCCCGGGCTATATCATGCTATGGCCTGGACCTCCGGGCTATATCATGCTATGGCCTGGACCACCGGGCTATATCATGCTATGATCTGGACTCCCGGGCTATATCATGCTATGACCTGGACCCCGGCTATATCATGCTATGACCTGGATCCCAGGCTATATCATGCTATGGCCTGGACCCCGGGCTATATCATGCTATGGCCTGGACCCCGGACTATATCATGCTATGGCCTGGACCTCGGGCTATATCATGCTATGGCCTGAACCCCTGGGCTATATCATGCTATTGCCTGGACCCCCGGGCTATATCATGCTATGGTCTGAACCCCCGGGCTATATCATGCTATGGCCTGGACCACCGGGCTATATCATGCAATGGCCTGGACCCCCGGGCTATATCATGCTATGGCCTGGTCCCCCGGGCTATATCATGGTATGGCCTGGACCACCGGGCTATATCATGCTATGATCTGGACCCCCGGGCTATATCATGCTATGACCTGGATCCCCGGGCTATATCATGCTATGCCCTGGACCCCCGGGCTATATCATGCTATGGCCTGGACCCCTGGGCTATATCATGCTATGGCCTGGACCCCCGGACAATATCATGCTATGGCCTGGACCTCCGGGCTATATATCATGCAATGGCCTGGACCCCGGGTTATATCATGCTACGACCTGGACCCCCGGGCTATATATCATGCTATGACCTGGACCCCCGGGCTATATCATGCTATATCCTGGACCCCTGGGCTATATCATGCTATGACCTGGCCCCCCGGCTATATCATGCTATGACGTGGACACCCAAGCTATATCATGCTATGGCCTGGACCCCTGGGCTATATCAAATACACCAAAGATTCCATCATTTCTAAAGAAATAATTGCAGAAACCTATATAGTGGCCTTTCTCATCCGTCCATAATTACAACAAATATTTATATTTTATAATTACATATTATAGACATGTCGCTACTTTGTTCTCAGAATAAAAATGAAGCTGTGCCCTGACAACACTAAATTTGTGACAGGAAATGCTGTGTACCATCGTCATGATATATTGATAGTCTGTGTTAGCTTTCCATTTCCAGTTGTAATGTTAGATAAATTAGAAATTAAGTTGAAATGTTTATGTAAGCTTATTGGAAGACATACAGTTGTTACCCTTTAGAATGTTGTGATATGAATTTCAACCAGCAAGCTGGAATTACCAGTCCGTCACGTTATCGAATCTACACACATCACAACGAGTACAATCTTAACCATACCAGAATCTTACGTAGGTGGGAGATGACTAGTGTTGTGGATCCCGCTATGGCGCATCACGCTATGACGCGGCCTCCAATGGTCATGTTATAACTCGCTATGGCCTGGACCCCCGGGCTATATATCATGCAATGGCCTGGACCCCCGGGCTATATATCATGCAATGGCCTGGACCCCCTGGCTATATCATGCTATGACCTGGACCCCCGGGCTATATCATGCTATGACGTGGACACCCAAGCTATATCATGCTATGGCCTGGACCCCTGGGCTATATCATGCTACGGCCTGGACCCCCGGGCTATATCATGCTATGGCCTGGACCCCCGGGCTATATCTCATGCAATGGCCTGGACCCCGGGCTATATATCATGCAATGGCCTGGACCCCCGGGCTATATCATGCTATGGCCTGGTCCCCCGGGCTATATCATTCTATTGCCTGGACCACCGGGCTATATCATGCTATGATCTGGACCCCCGGTCTATATCATGCTATGACCTGGACCCCCGGGCTATATCATGCTATGCCCTGGACCCCCGGGCTATATCATGCTATGGCCTGGACCCCTGGGCTATATCATGCTATGGCCTGGACCCCCGGACAATATCATACTATGGCCTGGACCCCCGGGCTATATATCATGCAATGGCCTGGACCCCGGGCTATATCATGCTACGACCTGGACCCCCGGGCTATATCATGCTATGACCTGGACCCCCGGGCTATATCATGCTATGGCCTGGACCCCTGGGCTATATCATGCTATGACCTGGCCCCCGGCTATATCATGCTATGACGTGGACACCCAAGCTATATCATGCTATGGCCTGGACCCCTGGGCTATATCAAATACACCAAAGATTCCATCATTTCTAAAGAAATAATTGCAGAAACCTATATAGTGGCCTTTCTCATCCGTCCATAATTACAACAAATATTTATTTATTATAGTTACATATTATAGACATGTCGCTAGTTTGTTCTCAGAATAAAAATGAAGCTGTGCCCTGACAACACTAAATTTGTGACAGGAAATGCTGTGTACCATCGTCATGATATATTGATAGTCTGTGTTAGCTTTCTATTTCCAGTTGTAATGTTAGATAAATTAGAAATTAGGTTGAAATGTTTATGTAAGCTTATTGGAAGACATACAGTTGTTACCCTTTAGAATGTTGTGATATGAATTCCAACCAGCAAGCTGGAATTACCAGTCCGTCACGTTATCGTATCTACACACATCACAACGAGTACAATCTTAACCATACCAGAATCTTGGGTAGGTGGGAGATGACTAGTGTCGTGGATCCCGCTATGGCGCATCACGCTATGACGCGGCCTCCAATGGTCATGTTATAACTCGCTATGGCCTGGACCCCCGTGCTATATATCATGCAATGGCCTGGACCCCCGTGCTATATATCATGCAATGGCCTGGACCCCCGGGCTATATATCATGCAATGGCCTGGACCCCCGAGCTATATATCATGCAATGGCCTGGACCCCCGGGCTATATCATGCTACGACCTGGACCCCCGGGCTATATCATGCTATGACCTGGACCCCCGTGCTATATCATGCTATGACCTGGACCCCCGGGCTATATCATGCTATGACATGGACACCCAAGCTATATCATGCTATGGCCTGGACCCCTGGGCTATATCATGCTATGGCCTGGACCCCCGGGCTATATCATGCTATGGCCTGGACCCCCGGGCTATATCTCATGCAATGGCCTGGACCCCCGGGCTATATATCATGCAATGGCCTGGACCCCCGGGCTATATCATGCTATGGCCTGGACCCCCGGGCTATATCATGCTATGGCCTGGACCACCGGGCTATATCATGCTATGATCTGGACCCCCGGGCTATATCATGCTATGACCTGGATCCCCGGGCTATATCATGCTATGGCCTGGACCCCTGGGCTATATCATGCTATGGCCTGGACCCCCGGACTATATCATGCTATGGCCTGGACCCTCGGGCTATATCATGCTATGGCCTGAACCCCTGGGCTATATCATGCTATTTCCTGGACCCCCGGGCTATATCATGCTATGGCCTGAACCCCCGGGATATACCATGCTATGGCCTGGACCCCTAGGTTATATCATGCTATGGCCTGGACCCCCGGTCTTTATCATGCTGTGACCTGGACCCCCGGGCTTTATCATGCTATGGCCTGGACCCCCGGGCTATTTCATGCTATGACCTGGACTCCCGGGCTATATCATGCTATGGCCTGGACTCCCGGGCTATATCATGCTAAGGCTCAGACCCCACCAACCCTTCCCTCTCAATCTTTTTTCCCGCCTCATGAAATTTGGGCCTTTCGCTTTTTGTCCTAAGGGTCTTGCGGATCCTCTTCAGGGCCTATCACGCAAACTCCAAGTCCTCGGATCAAGACTACATCATCAAGAACAGGATTTTCTTTTTATATGTTTGCAGAATAGTACATAATTATTAATTTTTTTCACAGAGAGTTACTGTCATGGAGTCACTGATGACTTTAAGTTTCAGATGTATTAGTAGGATATTCTAGTCCTTATCTCCCATACACATAAGGGCCATTGTAGCAAAAATAAGTTGACATTAATGAGATTGTGTTACAGCTCTTGATCCCAAAGACAAGCTCCTGACCCCCTTATGTGCTCTAGAACTCCCAAGGGAAATCATAATTATTTTACCTAGGATAACCCAAAAATTATCTCTTAGTTAAGCTTCTGAATCCTTTCGTAAAAATGTAAGGACTTGCCTTGTATGGGCCAGTAGGCCTTCTGCAGTGTTCCTCCATTCTTATGTTCTTATGTTAAGTCAAGCAAGGTATCCCAGCAACTCGCTGGGGTATATATTCCCCCGGTTACCTCCTTTGGGTATGTTCGCCCCATCACGCCGCCGGTATCAACCCATCACGCCGCCGGTATCGTCCCATCACGCCGCCGGTATCGTCCCATCACGCCGCCGGTATCTCTTGAATCTGCTTCATTCCAGCATGAAATGTGAGAGCAATATTTTTTTTTTCCGCTGATTCAGAAAACATTTGTGGTAATAGTGCGATTTCATTATGATTATTATAATCAAGGGGAAACGCTAAACCCGTAGGATTATACAGCACCTGTGGGGGGAAGATGTGGAAGGTATTCAGGCTTAATTCAGGGAACTGGAGCACAGATCCAATTCCCTAGATCAAGAGCCCCTCACCAGCATCAAGGAACCTTCCTTGAGGGGAATGAGATTTCAGAAAAAACATTGTGATAACAGTGTGATTCAGTAATACATATTGAGTAACGAGTGTTAACAGTGTAACAATGAACGTTAATAGAACCATTCCGACGCAGTGAGTGTTGAAAGTGTTAATAGTAGGACGTGTCTAGTGGACTGAACCATCTTTGCTCTGTGAACACTTTTCTACTGTGCTTCTGTTCTTAGCTACCTGAGATTGGATGATGGCTTCCCTCGACTACGAGCAGCTATATCTCCAACTTAAGGCGGAATTAACGGAAACTAGAAGAGAAATTCAACGATTGAAGGGTATATGCAAGGATTATCCCCGGAACAATGTCGCCGATGATCAGACCAACGAATGAATGCTAGTCGGATCTGAAGGGACGAAGCTGAAGTTGAAGAAGGTCCAGGAGACTGCTGTGAAAACCAGCAACTCTTTTTCCTTGTTATCAGACGAATGTGAAGACATCCCAACGAAGACCATCTCTACAAAGACCGTCGAGAACGTCATGCACACCGCCAGTCAAGGTAAGAACATTGTTTTAGTTGGGGATAGTCAGGTTAGGTTTATGGATAGGGCATTTTGTCTTAAGGATAGGAATAGGAGGCAGAAGGTATGCTATCCTGGGGCTGGGATGAAGGATATTGTTAGCCGTCTGGACGACATCATGAGAGGTAATGGGAGCAATCCTATTATCTGTCTCAGTGCTGGAGGCAACGATGTTGGCAGACGTAGGAGTGAGGAGCTGATTAGCAGCTATAGGTCAGCAATAGACAGAATTAGGAAGAAGGGTTGGAACCCTGTCATATGTGGTATTTTGCCAAGGAGAGGAGTTGGAAATGAATAGTTGTCCAGCCTGCAATTGGTGTCAATTGCTGGCTGGACAAATACTGTAAGGAAAATGCAGTAACATTCATTGACAACTGGGACTCTTCTATGGCAGAAATGACATGTATGCCAGGGATGGGGTTCCCTTATCTAGGACTGGGGAGGGGGCACTGGCAACTGCAGTGGAGGGAGCTGTTAGGGCTTTAAACTAGAAAACATTAGTGGTATGGGTTATGGGGTGAAAACAGTGAAGTCCCAGTGTAGTAATGTTATAAATTCTAGGGGAACTAGTAATAGGCAGAATAAGGTGGATATTGGAAAGCCAGTGGCACTAGGAGACAAGGACAGTAATAGAAATAAGCAGGAAGGGTAAAGAGAAAGGAGGGTCTTTAAATGTATATTACACCAATAGTCGTAGTGCTAGGAATAAGATGGACGAGTTGAGATTAGTTGCAAGTACGGGTAATATTGATGTTTTGCAATAACTGAGACATGGTTTAATATGAAAAATCGGGACTTGCCTGCCGAATGTCACATTCAGGGTTTTAAATTGTTCCAAGTAGACAGAAGTATCGGGAAGGGGGTGGGGTGGCACTCTATGTCCGTGATCATTTAAATTGTTGCATAAAACGGGTATAAAGTTTGAAATAATACATACAGAGTCTGTCTGGATAGAATTTTCAGAGGGGTGTGAAAAATTGATTTTAGGCGTGATTTACCGTCCTCCAAACTTAGATAGGGAACAAGGGAGACTACTTTGGGAGGAAATTGTTAAGGCCACAAGGCACGATAACGCAGTAATTCTAGGGGACTTTAACTTTAGTCAGATTAATTGGAATTTCTTGACAGGGAATTTAGAATCTAACGACTTTTTAGAAGTAGTTCAGGATTGCTTTTTGAAGCAGTTTGTGGCAGAACCTACAAGGGGAAATAACCTACTTGACTTGGTTCTGGCAAGCAAGGAAACCCTTGTTAATAATTTAGAAATTACAGAGGAACTCGGCTCAAGCGACCACAAGTCAATTAATTACCTTTAGCATTGAATGGATGTATGATAGTAGGGATAATTCACTAATGGTCCCAGATTTTTGCTTAGCAGATTATAATGGACTTAGAGAACACTTATCAACTGTGGGCTGGGGTGACGAAGAGAGGTATCCATATGACAGTTTTCTTAACACTATACAGGCTGCCCAAAGAACATTTATCCCGAATAAAGAAATTAGATCAAGTAGAAATGACCCAAAATGGATGAATAATAGGCTCAAGTATCTTTTAGGGCAGAAGAAAGGAATTTATGGGCGCATAAAAAGAGGTGATGGTCATCTTATAAATCAGTATACTGACATTAAGAGGGATGTTAAAAAGGGGATAAGAAAAGCTAAACGGGACTATGAAATTAAAGTTGCTAGGGATTCAAAAACTAACCAAAAAAGTTTTTTCCAGGTTTATAGAACAAAAGTTAGGGATATGATAGGTCCCCTTAAAAATAACTCTGGGCATCTTACTGACAAGGAGAATGACATGTGCTCTATTTTTAATAATTATTTTCTCTCGGTTTTCACACAGGAAGACACTAATAACTTTTTATTTTATTTTATTAACACATCAGCCGATTCCCACTAAGGCAGGGTGGCCCGAAAAAGAACAACTTTCATCATCATCATTCACTCCATCACTGTCTTGCCAGAGGGTGCTTTACACTACAGTTATAAAACTGCAACATTAACACCCCTCCTTCAGAGTGCAGACACTGTACTTCCCATCTCCAGGACTCAAGTCCGGCCTGCCAGTTTCCCTGAATCCCTTCATAAATGTTACTTTGCTCACACTCCAACAGCACGTCAAGTATTAAAATCCATTTGTCTCCATTCACTCCTATCAAATACGCTCACACATGCTTGCTGGAAGTCCAAGCCCCTCGCACACAAAACTTCCTTTACCCCCTCCCTCCAACCTTTTCTAGGCCGACCCCTACCCCGCCTTCCCTCCACTACAGATTTATACACTCTCGAAGTTATTCTGTCTCGTTCCATTCTCTCTACATGTCCGAACCACCTCAACACCCCTCCTCAGCTCTCTGGATAATAGTTTTGGTAATCCCGCACCACCTCCTAATTTCCAATCCGAATTCTCTGCATTATATTCACACCACACATTGACCTCAGACATGACATCTCCACTGCTTCCAGCCTTCTCCTCGTTGCAACATTCATCACCCATGCTTCACACTCATATAAGAGTGTTGGTATAACTATACTCTCATACATTCCCTTCTTTACTTCCATGGACAAAGTTCTTTGTCTCCACAGACTCCGAAGTGCTCCACTCACCCTTTTTCCCTCATCAATTCTATGATTCACCTCATCCTTCATAGACCCATCTGCTGACATGTCCACTCCCAAATATCTGAATACATTCACCTCCTCCATACTCTCTCCCTATAATCTGATATCCAATCTTTCGTCAACTAATCTTTTTGTTATCCTCATCACCTTACTCTTTCCTATATTCACTTTCAATTTTCTTCTTTTACACACCCTACCAAATTCATCCACCAACCTCTGCAACTTCTCTTCAGAATCTCCCAAAAGCACAGTGTCATCAGCAAAAAGTAATTGTGACAACTCCCACTTTGTATTTGATTCTTTATCTTTTAACCCCACACCTCTTGCCAAGACCCTCGCATTCACTTCTCTTACAACCCCATCTATAAATATATTGAACAACCACGGTGACATCACACATCCTTGTCTAAGGCCCACTTTTACTGGGAAATAGTCCCCTTCCCTCCTACACACTCTAACTTGAGCCTCACTATCCTCATAAAAACTCTTCACTGCTTTCAGTAACCTACCTCCTATTCCATACACCTGCAACATCTGCCACATTGCCCCCCTATCCACCCTATCATACGCCTTTTCCAAATCCATAAATGCCACAAAAACCTCTTTACCCTTATCCAAATACTGTTCACCTATATGTTTCACTGTAAACACTTGGTCTATACACCCTCACCCTCTACCTTTCCTAAAGCCCCCTTGTTCATCTGCTATCCTGCTTTCTGTCTTACTCTTAATTCTTTCAATAATAACTCTACCATACACTTTACCAGGTACACTCAACAGACTTATTCCCCTATAATTTTTGCACTCTCTTTTGTCCCCTTTGCCTTTATACAAAGGAACAATACACGCTCTCTGCCAATCTCTAGGTACCTTATCCTCTTCCATACATTTATTAAATAATACCACTAACCACTCCAAAACTATATCCCCACCTGTTTTTAACATTTCTATCTTTATCCCATCAATCCAAGCTGTCTTAACCCCTTTCATTCTACCCCACTGCCTCACGAACTTCCCCCACACTCACAACTGGATCTTCCACACTCCTACAAGATGTTATTCCTCCTTGCCCTATATACGAAATCACAGCTTCCCTATCTTCATCAACATTTAACAACTCCTCAAAATATTCCCTCCATCTTCCCGATACCTCTAACTCTCCATTTAATAACTCTCCTCTCCCATTTTTAACTGTCAAATCCATTTGTTCCCTAGGCTTTCTCAACTTATTAATCTCACTCCAAAACTTTTCATATTTTCAACAAAATTTGTTGATAAAATCTCACCCACTCTCTCATTTGCTCTCTTTTTACATTGCTTCACCACTCTTTTAACCTCTCTTTTTCTCTCCATATACTCTTCCCTCCTTGCATCACTTCTACTTTGTAAAAACCTCTCATATGCTAACTTTTTCTCCCTTACTACTCTCTTTACATCATCATTCCACCAATCGCTCTTCTTCCCTCCCGCACCCACTCGCCTGTAACCACAAACTTCTGCTGAACACTCTAACACTACATTTTTAAATCTACCCCATACATCTTCGACCCCATTGCCTACACTCTCACTAGCCCATCTATCCTCCAATAGTTGTTTATATCTTACCCTAACTGCCTCCTATTTTAGTTTATAAACCTTCACCTCTCTCTTACTTACTGTTTCTATTTTCCTTGTATCCCATCTACCTTTTACTCCCACTGTAGCTATAACTAAAAAGTGATCTGATATATCTGTGGCCCCTCTATAAACATGTACATCCTGAAGTCTACTCAACAGTCTTTAATATCCCAGTAATTAATTTTTACAGAGGCCCAGAAGAAGATAAATTATGTAATATCACAGTCACTAGCGAAATGGTTATGAAACAACTAGACCGACTGAAACAAAATAAATCGCCGGGTCCTGATGAGCTTTTTGCAAGGGTTCTTAAGGAATGCAAAATGGAACTCTGTGAACCATTATCTAACATTTTTAATTTATCTCCTCAAACAGGTGTAGTGTCTGATATGTGAAATATGGCTTATGTATTTCCTATTTTTAAAGCAGGGGACAAGTCACTACCGTCAAATTACCGCCCAATAAGCCTGACCTCAATTACTAGAGTCAATTATAGCTGATATTATTAGAAGCCATCTAGATAACCATAATTTGATTAATGATACTCAGCATGGATTCACGAGGGGCCGTTCCTGCCTATCTAATTTATTAACCTTCTTCAGTAAAGCGTTTGAGGCTGTTGATCATGATAAAGAATTCGATATTGTTTATTTAGACTTTAGTAAGGCATTTGATAGAGTACCGCACCAGAGACTGTTAAATAAAGTGGCAGCTCATGGCATTGGGGGAAAAGTGCTGTCATGGATCGAGTCATGGCTCACCAATAGGAAGCAGAGAGTGTGCATAAATTGGGTTAAATCCGAATGGGGACTTGTAACAAGTGGTGTTCCACAGGGATCAGTCTTAGGCCCGTTGTTATTTATAATATATATCAATGACCTTGACGAGGGAATTACTAGTGATATGAGCAAATTCGCCGGCGACACGAAGATAGGTAGGATAATTGATTCAAACATAGATGTCATAGAACTTCAAGAAGATTTAGACAAACGTAATTCGTGGTCAGAAAAGTAGCAGATGCAGTTCAATGTAGATAAATGTTCTGAAGTTCTGGAGTGTCCATAACTCAAACACTTATAAGTTAAATAACGTAGAACTTAGCTATACAGATTGCGAGAAAGACTTGGAGGTGATGGTAAGCAGCAACCTTAAACCAATACAGCAATGCCTAAGCGTACGTAATAAGGCAAATAGATTACTGGGATTTATATCAAGAAGTGTTAGCAACAGAAGTCCAGAGGTTATATTACAGCTTTATACATCATTAGTAAGGCCTCACCTAGATTACGCAGCTCAGTTTTGGTCTCCATATTACAGAATGGACATAAATTCGTTAGAAAACATTCAGCGTAGAATGACTAAATTAATACATAGCATTAGAAATCTTCCTTACGAAGAAAGATTGAAGACCCTTAAATTACATTCACTTGTAAGACGTAGAATGAGGGGAGACATGATCGAGGTATACAAGTGGAAAATGGGTATTAACAAAGGGGATATAAATAAGATCTTGAGGGTATCTCTCCAAGAGAGAACCCGCAATAATGGATTCAAGTTAGATAAGTTTAGATTTAGAAAGTATATAGGAAAGTATCGGTATATCTATTGCCCCTCTATAAACATGTACATCCTGAAGCCTACCCATCAACCTTTAATCCACCAACACATAATCCAACAAACTACTTTCCTTACGTGCTATATCATACCTTGTATATTTATTTATCCTCTTTTTCATAAAATATGTATTACTTATTACCAAACCTCTTTCCACACATAGGTCAATTAATGGTTCCCCATTTACATTTACCCCTTGCACCCCAAATTTACCTACTACTCCCTCCACAACATTTTTACCCACTTTAGCATTAAGATCCCCAACCACAATTACTCTCTCACTTGGTTCAAAACTCCCCCCACACTCACTCAACATTTCCCAAAATCTCTCTCTCTCCTCTACACTTCTCTTCTCCAGGTGCATAAACACTTACTATAACCCACTTTTCACATCCAACCTTTATTTTACTCCACATAATCCTTGAATTTATACATTTATATTCCTTCTTTACCTGCCATAACTGATTATTCAACATTATTGCCACTCCTTCTTTAGCTCTAACTCTATTTGAAACCCCTGACCTAATCCCATTTATTTCTCCCCACTGAAACTCTCCTACCCCCTTCAGCTTTGTCTCACTTAAAGACAGGACATCCAGCTTCTTTTCATTCATAACATCTACAATCATCTCTTTCTTATCATTCGCACAACATCCACGCACATTCAAACATCCCACTTTGACGGTTTTCCTCTTTTTCTTTTTAGTAAGCTATACAGGAAAAGTGGTTACTAGCTCATTGTTCCCGGCATTTTAGTTGACTTTTACAACACGCATGGCTTACGAAGGAAAGATTCTTATTCCACTTCCCCATGGATATGAAAGGAAAAGCAATAAGAACAAGAACTATTAAGATAAAATCAAAGAAAACTCAGATGAGTGTGTATTCATAAACGTGTACATGTTTGTGTAGTGTGACCTAAGTGTAAGTAGAAGTAGCAAGACGTACCTGAAATCTTGCATGTTTATGAGACAGAAAAAAAAGACACTTGCAATCCTACCATCATATAAAATAGTTTCAGGTTTCTGTTTCACAGTCACCTGGCAGGATGGTAGTACCTCCCTGGGTGGTTGCTGTCTACCAACCTACTACCTATGATATATATATATATATATATATATATATATATATATATATATATATATATATATATTATATATATATATATATATATATATATATATATATATATATATATATATATATATATATATATATATATACATGCGCAGTAGTATTAAATAAACGAAGGGCTCTACATGTCTTTAATATTTCCCCTTGTTTTTTTTTTGAGTCAAGAAATTACTCTCTGCTTACCTAGGTATACCTGGAGTACGTCTTCTTTATTCGTGAGATTGATTTCATTTGCTTTTCTCAGTGCACTGCATTCAGGTCTGTCATCGTATGTAAATTCCCATTTTCAGTGTCTGACTTCTCACGCTCTCTACCAGCCATTCTTTCCTCTACAAGGTACTCCAAGTGTTGTGTTGTTAGGTAGTTAGCTTGCAAGAAATAAATACTAGGTTGTTAATGAATGGGATTGTAAGTTCCTTACAGTAGCTGTCTAGCCAGCAGTTTACACCAATTGTCCTAGACATTTATTTATTGCCGCTCCCCTTCTAGGCAAGATGCTACATATGATCGGGACCTCTTCTTGAGACTAGTATATTTCTTTTCGAGGTGGATTATAGTAAATACTGTACTTGAAGCACATGAACAATGCACAATGTTTGTACATTATTCAAGTACATACATTAGAATATATAATGTGAAGTAAAATGTTTGCTGATTATTTTCAACATTTAACAATTATTACAGAAATATTAAAATTTCAATTAACTGAAGTAAACATAATAATACAATATATTAAGTAATTGTATTTGTACTTTTTTTTCTCATCTTATAATTTTAATAATTGTAACCAAAAATGAGGTAATTGAATTGTAAATATCTTTGCATCATGTAATTAATTCCTAGTCTCGAACTTGTACCTTGTCTCACAAGTGACACGACTCCTGATTAAGTAGAACTTATACTTCTTGCCAACCTGCCTCACTAACTCACTCACCGCTGATGTGTATCAGAGATCATATGAAGCTGTCTGACATCATCTTGTTCGCTGATTCAGCTTGTCTCACTGTTGAGATCTCCTGCAATGAAAATGGTGTCGGAGGGTAATGCTGTTAATCTTTTTATCAGATAATCAACTGATCCATACATTCTGCCTCTATATCACCACTGTCTAATATTTTTTTAACGTTTCTTAGTTCATGTTTAGCTTCACTTCAGTCAGAATTATCTATTCTGAGCGACTTATTATTCTTAAGATATAGTTACAGTTTTGTGTTTTATCTTCATCTTTACTTCGCCCAATTTGATAATTATAATTTTGAAATAAGTTTGTTCATTTCTTATTTTCTTAAAGGATTTATCTACAATCCTTCCTGAATATTCGAGCTAAATACTTTACACTTAGTTACTGTATAACATAATCAGGTGGAGCTCAATCACTGAACATGTGGTAAAAACCGTGTTCATTGCTATCGTATACTACGGTTTCTAGACTCATAAATATGTTAGCTTCTCGTTATGCAGAACCGATTAAATGATTACAATGAATTCGGTAGATTTCTCACCGCAGATCGATGAATCCACCGACGTTACGACATGGCAACATTGATTGTGGTCGTGCGCTGTTTACATGAATTTCTGGTTGAAGAAATTTTGCTACGTTGCAAGTGCCTTGCTAGTGCAGCCGGGAGTGAGGAAATGTACAGTTTCATAAATTCACTCAAGAAAAAAAAAACTAGAAATATGGCATTTATGGTTTATAATAAACACTTATGCACCCGGACCAATGATACGAAAAAAAAACATGTTGCTACGCAAAAAAAAAAAAAAACTTCATATTTGCGATTATAGAAATACTCTAAGAATTCTAATATATATATATATATATATATATATATATATATATATATATATATATATATATATATATATATATATATATATATATATATATATATATATATATATATATATATATATATATATATGAGGAATTCAGATATATAAATTTTATCAGGCTAAACAAAATCAATTCAAGAGTTTTTAGTTCCTCTTGTGAAGAAATGTGAAGTTTATACAAACAAAACACTACTGCTTCACACTGCACTTTGATGGTCATGTCGCCACTTAAATGTTACCTCGGTATACGAGTTGCGAGTACCTCGGTATACGAGTTGCGAGGACAGAAAAGTTTTTATCAATCCGAGTGTTCTTTGAACCAGCAGACTAAATAAAAACAAATATTGCACACAGGAGGTTGCATACTTGGCATATATGCAGTATTTATACACGTCTTTGAGCTAAATAATTCAAAGCAACGTATTAATGTAACTACAATTTCAAAGATCAGAGTTAAATGGGGAAAATCAACCGAGACTCAAATCTGAGGTTTAGTGTTTCCGTAAATAACATCGAGTGCTTAACAAATCTTAGTGATAATTTTATTTGCAAAATAAATTTACTTTCATTGAAAATATCCACATTTAGAGATGCATTGTCTAGTTAATTTGTTTAACACATTTAGCGAATACTTTAATTCCTTCCACAGAATCATGAGACTGGGATCAAAATCCTTTCCTTGTATAAGTAATTGTGTTTGAATTGCATTAAAAGATAAAAAAAAAATTTTTTTTATTTTAACTCATGTTCCTGAATTTAGTCATTATACTGAATAGGATTATTTCTTGAGTCAAATGCTTAACAAATATATTGAATTTGTCAGTCGATTCCCGGCGAGGGTGGAATTAGGAGTGTTTCTTTACACCTGTTGTCCATGTTCACCAATCAATTCAGTGGGTACCCGGGTGCTAGTCGACTGTTGTGAGTCGCATCCTGGGACAAAATTGACCTAATTTGCCAGAAAATGCTCTACATAACAAGCGGTTTTCTATGTCAGCTAGTCCTATATACCTTGTACATGTACCTGTATAAATTATTACTTATTCGTCAACATATCTCTCCTACAGAACCTTCACTTTATAGTAAATTTATCGTCTCTCTGTATACTATAGAAAACCTATAAATTGTGAGTAGACCAAGATACTTTTTCAGATTCGCCGTACAACACTTGGGTATATTTATTGCCGAAACGTTTCGCCTGCGTAACAGGCTTCTTCATTCGAATACATACGAGCATAACACTGAAGACAGTTGGAGAAGTAGTCTTCTGCTGGTCAGTCTCTCATCTTTCTAAGAGGTTGTCAGTATCTGAGGCATGCAGCAAGCCCGTATACTGGAGCGGAAGTGAGGTGCAGCAGCTGGAGTTGACATCACAGGTGAGTGTGGCTCACTATCGAAAGTAGGTCATACTAAACACAAACAAGCAAACATCATATTACTGATGGCATTCAAAACCAGTAAGACACATGTGCAACACTTGGGTATGTTATCACTGTCCTGGCATCAGTTATCATAGTCCAGACTCGGGTTATCACGGTCATGGCATGAACTGTCTTATCACTGTCCTTCCAAAAGTTACGTTATCACCGATCAGACGTGAATTATGTTATCGCAATTCTGAACACAGCAGTGTTGTTTCAGTCTTGCAAATGTTAGGTTATCATGGCTCTGGGATGAGTTATGACTTCGCAGTCCTGGCAAGAATTATGTTATGATAATGATGAGAAGAACAATGTTCAAAGGTCTAGTGGAGGTATGTTTTCATGGTCCACATAAGAGATGTTATCATGGTCCACATAAGAGATATGTTATCATGGTCTTGATAAGAGCTACGAAATCTCAGACCCAGCAACTGGTATGTTATTGAAGTACTTGCCAGAGTTATGTTATCACTGTTCAAGCGAAAGATGTTATCACAGTTCTAGGAAGAGCCTAGTTATCAAAGTCTTGGAAGTAGTTATTATAAACTTGACAAAAATATGATGTCACAGTCCTCACAAGAGTTACGTCATTTCTACTCTGTCATGAACTATATTGTCATAGTTCTGGCAAGAGTTATACTGTAATATTCCTGGTAATTCCTTGCATCTGTTATGTCATCAGATCCTTTCTGAATATTGTTATCACGATCCTACTTAGTGTCATCACAGTCGTGTCGTCACAGTCATA
The DNA here is from genome assembly GCA_009830355.1 of Cherax destructor. NCBI lineage: Eukaryota > Metazoa > Arthropoda > Malacostraca > Decapoda > Parastacidae > Cherax > Cherax destructor. Next base: position 18,793 of record WNWK01005228.1, on the reverse strand, counting down.
GTAAGCGTTACGTTATGACAGTCATGGCAAATGTCATGCTCCCTTCATGGTCAACCTGGTAATTAAACAGGTTCACCAATTAAAGGAAAATAATTCCCCGGACCCTGAAGAACTTTTTTCCAGGGTTCTTAAGGAGTGCAAAATGGTACTTTGTGAACCATTTACTAACCTTTTTAATATATCTCTTCAAACAGGTGTCTGATGTGTGGAAGATTGCCAATGTAATTGTATTTTTAAAGCAGGGGATAAATTACAATCAGATTACCGCCCAATAAACCCTACCTCAATTGTAGGCAAATTACTAGAGTCAATTACAGTGGACCCCCGAGTAACGAACAAAATTCATTCCAGAAGCCTGCTCAAGTGCCATTACCGAACGAATTTACTCCCTTAAGAAATAATGTCAAGTAGGTTAGTCCATTTCAGACCCCCAAAAATACACTTACAAAAGAACTTACAATATTATACTTACATAATTGTACGATTTCCGGGGTGTTCGTAACTTGGGGGTCCACTGTATAGCCATCCTGATAAGCATAATTTGATCTATGATGCTCTGTGTGGATTCACAAGGGGTCATTCCTGCCTAAATAATTTACTCTCTTCAGTAAAGCTTTTGAGGTAGTTGACCATGATAAAGAATGCGATAAAATTTATTTGGATTATAGAGAAAGTGGCTGCACATGGTATTGAGGGAGGAATCCTGTCATGGATCGAGGCATGGCTCACCAACAGGTAGAAGTGAGTCTGCATAAATGGGGTTAAATCTGAGTGGGGATCAATGACGAGTGGCGTTCTACAAGGATCACTTTTAGGCCCATTGTTGTCCATATATTAATGACATTGATGAGGGAATAACAAGTGATATGAACAAATTTGCTGGCGATACAAAAAATAGTCCCCTGGTTGTCTTCAAAAGGGAGCTGGACAGATACCTAAAGTCAGTGTCAGATAGCCTCGTTGATCAGGCCCTGATCCACCTGGAGGCCTGGTCATGGACCTGGCCGCGGGGGGGTTAATCCCCGGAATGCCCTCCAGGTACACTCCAGGTACGCAGGATAACTGACGCAGAAGATGCCACCTTGAGGAGGATTTAGACAAGCTCATGTTCTTGTCTGAAAAATGGCAGATGAAGTTCAATGGACTGAACACATCGACTCGAGGCTGTGGGACTGATTACCTCAAACTCCTCCTCTCATTCCACCTTTTTCTGCATTGGATTAAAGAAGTCATTGTGTGGTGAAACGTTTCTAGAATAAAGATTCCCAAATGTTATTAGAGAAGTGTCTCATTTATCAATGTAGACAAATGCAAAGTTCTTAAGCTCTGGAATGTAAATAACCATAGTACTTATAATCTAAATAATATAGAACTTAACACAATGGCATTCCCATACGAAATGCGAAAAGCACTTGGGAGTTACGGTAAGCAGCAGCCTGAAACCAAGACAGCAGTGCCTAAGCATACGTCATAAGGCAAACAGATTACTGGATAAATCAACAAAACTAAGCAACAAGAGTCCAGAAGTTATACTACAGCTCTACACGTCATTAGTAAGACCTCACTTATATTACGCAGCTCAATTTTGGTCTCCATATTACAGAATGGATATAAATTCGTTAGAAAACATTCAGAGAAGAATGGTTAAATTATTCCATTGAATAAGAAATTCCTAAAACATCATTCACTTGTGAGACGAAGAATGAGGGAGACTTGAAGTAAGTGAAAGAATGGTATAAAAATCGAGCTATAAATAAGGTCCTGAGGATATCTTTCCAAAACAGAACTCGTAATAATGGATTCTAATTGGATCAGTTTAAATTTAAAAAGAATATAGGAAAATACTGGTTTGGAAATAGAGTAGTCGGAGAGACGAACATTTTGTCCAATAGGAACTTCAGCTAAAACCTTGGGTGCCTTCAAATTTAGGATAAATAAATACATGAATGAAAGTGGTTGGATTTGAGTGGGACTTGTACGTTACTTAATAAGGTAATCAAAGTTTATTCCTTGGATGGCAGTGCAAATGGTTGGCAAATATTTTTGTTAGTGGTTTTGGGTTTAAGAAGGACTTGTCTAGTATGGGCCAGTAGACCTGTTGCAGTTTTCCTCCTTGTATTCTTATAATCCCCGCAAGACTTTTGTTATCATGATCCTAACCTGAGTTACATTATCACTGTCAGGAAATAGTATTATAATTATCTTGACAAAAAAAAATATATTATGTTTCTGGTAGATCTTATGTTATCACAATCCTGGCTAGAGTTAAGTTATTAAGATCATGGTAGGAAATATAACACAATCGAGATAAGAGTAATGTTATAGTGGATTCTGCAGGATATGTAATGATTCCGATATGTAATGATTCCGACATCAGTTATATTTTCCATGATTCTGGGAAGAGCTATGATATCAAAATTCAGGAACGAATTAGCATTTCATGGTTCTGCCAAGAATTATATTATCAGGGTCCTAGCAATGGTATGTTATCTCTGTTATGACGCATTATATGTTAACACAATCCTAACACAAGTTATGTTCTCATGGGAGATGCAAGAGGCATGTTATCATGATTGTAATAGTCAAGACTTTCGCTATCACAATTCTGAGCTGTGTTATCATGGTGTTCATACAGCTAACAAGGTTATCTTGTTATGAGCCTAAAATATTTTTGTCATTATGAGCCTCACAAGATTTACATTATCACAACCTTGGCAAGAGTTATGTTATCATGGTCCTTGCAAGAAATAACTACCAGAGTCCTAGCAAGAGTTAGTTAGATTATCATAATTCTGACAAGAGTTATACTGGCATGGTCCAGGCAAGAGTTATACAACAGTGTTTATGCTAAGAGCTGCGCTATCGTGGTCCAAGAATGAGTTATAGTATGGTACAGACAATGGTCACTTTTACCATGGACCTGAAATGAGTTATAATACAGTCCAGAGAAAAATGTTAGAAGGGGGGGAGTAGTTTCAGATAATCAGCCCCTAGAGTCGATGTTTTCAGCCATATCTAAGGTATACTACCACACCTCAGGATGCGACCCACACCAGTCCGCTAACACCTAGGTACCTACTTACGGCTAGGTGAACAAGGACAACATTCCCAACGTTTCCACCCGTAACGGGATCGAACCCCGGACACTGTGTGAACTGAGTGTGCTACCAACAGAACCACGGGACACCTCAGAGGCTTCTTCATTTCTCACAGAGATGGATAGAAAGAGTGCTTATAAGTAATTAAGAGACGGGAGGAGTCGGGAAGAGTAAGTATTGCCACTTGCAGTAATGTGCTCAGCTAAGTAAAAACTTTTAAATTTTAGAATTTGGTGAGTCAGAAAGCCAACTATGAGAATAAGTTTGGACAATGCTTCATAAATTATGAATAAACCTGATTTCTGAGTGAAGGTGTTAGTGGTTGCAATCAGAGCAGATTCTAAGCAAAACTGGTTTCTTCTATCTGGTTCTTTGACAACCGGTCTGGCGCTGGGTAAAATAATCAAATGGTTCTCTGTTCTGTGATGAATAAAAAGGCGTTGTTGGTGTCATCTCTATGGTAGGTATTTATGTGTTCGCTGATCGGAAAGCCCTAAGAACGCACAGCATTTCCGGCAAAGAACACAAGAAATAGACAATGTAAGGGTTGCCACAATGAAGGCAGGAGATAAAGTGCATTATAATAATATTAATAATAATAATAATAATAATAATAATAATAATAATAATAATAATAATACTTTATTGAGCCATGGTACAATGATACATGGTAGACAATGCGATCCTTTATTGATTAAGCCCACTGATTTAATAAAACCCACTGTGTGGGCGAAAATTTGTCAATCATACATCATCCATACCTCTTTTTCCGCAAAGGGAAGGACTTAGTTAAAAATAAAACAGCATCCACTGACACCACTGTCTGGCGTCTACTTGATACCCTGAGAGAATTGTGACAAGTTTTACCTTGATGAAATTTCTAGGGACCTGAGCGAGACTCAACAAATTTAAAACTTCGAAGTTTCTACTTGGCTGAACAGATTCCTGCAGGGGACGTCACTCACCCATCTCTTCATCTCACGTCTCTTCACTATTGTGCACGGAATCACATGACATCTGCTCTCTGTGGTATTCACCATGAAGCATCACTAACGTGGAACCACTACTAACGCCACGAAGGAAACCCTGGCTACCACCCTCAAGAAGAGTCACCTAAGTTCTCCAGGCTACTCGCTGTCAATTGTATCTTTATCTCAGACTGTTTCAGTAACGAAAAAGCAGACTAAGTCGTTACATCAACAGCTATGAAGACTTTTCCTGACCACAACTTTGAAGTATTTTTTCGTGTTCTTAAGACTTAGAAATGTTTTCAAGTGGCTTGACCACCACATCACCTACCAATTAACAAGCGACCTCAATACTTTATTGAAGACTAGAATGAGTGGGCTTCAGTAGGCACAATTATCAAGATGCTCAACAACTCATTGATGATCAACATCATTTTCTCAGACATCTCTATGACTTCTCAAGCTCTTACCAACGGTCACAGCTTAGCTTATTTTCACATCAACACTACGAACATCAAACCTGAATGATACCACTACATAACCCCCAAACTAGTACTGCTACTCATACACCCAATATGCCAGGACTGTTCTCTAAAGAAAAAATAAGTTCTGCTCGGAATGGGGACACGAAGGACATATCTGCAAAGACTACACCGCTAGTACTCCACAGACCAGCCTCAATTGCAAGAGTGACCACCGCACTCTTTCGGTGTAAGTACTCGTTACAGAGGAAGATTGTGAACAAGAAGGTTATTAGTGTATTGTTCCAGTCACGGTATTGTGTCTTTTTGTTATTTAAGAAGAAGCTTCTGTACCAGAATAAAACTCAGAGTCACCAAGACTCCTACATCACCAAACTATAAGCTGATACCCAAAATATATTTCAGTTCTCTCAACAACTAATCATTTAAAACAACTCTGTTCCAAAATTCCCAGAGGTGTACTCTCCGAGATCCTCAGCTGCACGATCTACGCACATATGATAATTGCTGTAAATCCATGAGCCTTCAACTCCACTGTCAACGAACTTTTTCTTCTCAACAGCCTACCTAGTTTCAAGTTCCCTGACATTTCCCCATCTGCAGACATTCCAAAAAGTATCCCCCAATTTTGGAACCTTCACTGCTCCAGCGGTTCCTCCTACTTTAAGTGGTCACTTCCCAAATATAACAACGCTCCTCGCCAACTCCAGTGTACTAATTTAGTATGCAGCCATGGCCACTGTGTCCTCCGCATTACCTTCCCTCCAGAAGACCAAGAAGTAACCAAGTCTGAAGAATATTCTGAAATCGACTACTGCAAACCTCCCCGGCCTCACCTGGAAAAAATGTATTACTCTTCAGTGTTATTCAACTTGTCAGACACTACAGCATCATAGAATCTTGGTACAGGGAACATCTCCACAACCTTCTTCCTTAATACTGGCCCATCCCTCGGGTAAGACCTACTTCCACTGGGAAATCCCTCCTACCAATGATAATGCCTTCGTCTGCTGCACGTCCCTCATCTGACGCCGGTATTTCGGTGCCAAGTTTCGTGCCTGTACTTCAGATCCTTCAAGACTACGGTGCTCTTCAACTCCATGGCTGAGGGACTGATTATCTCACATTTGTTATATAATTCTACATTCTTCTCATTATGTCCTTGTATTGTATTGATAAAGCCACTGGAGGGCGAAACGTCTACAAATAAAGACACCCAGATGTTGCACATGTGTCTGATTCTTCGTCACTATTCTTCACCACACCTTCGAACACGAACACAATATCCGCCAGAGAACACCACACACGACTCTGCAGTTCAGGAATGGGACTTTCCACATAATGCAGTAAACTGAATTCCTGCGCTTGCCAGATGTCCCCAGCCTGACATTTGCTATCACCATCTTCCCCATCAAACTCTCCTCTGCTGGCTTAACCTAGCAGAGGGGGAACTCTGCTCTTACGATTAAAGACACTTCTCTCCTGCGCTATTCTTCTCCAATTCCCATTTCCCCGATCTCTCTCCTTACTTGTCTTCATTCGTTTTTAGTCTCTAAACGAAACGTCTTTTCAATTAAATACCATAAACCGCATTCTGTCTTAGTAGCTTATTTGTCAGTTTGTTTAGTAAAAAATATAGCGAATGTCTCAAGAAATGTTATCACAATCCTGGATAAATGGTTCTGGAATTAGTTATTTTAGCTTAGTCCCGGTAAGAGTTATGTTATCACATTCCCAGCATATGTTAGGGTCCAACAAGAGTTATGTTATCATAGTCCTACTAAGAGTTAAGTAAAAGGACACAAATGCAACTAATGTGACATTTTATTGTGGCAACGTTTCGCTCTCCAGGAGCTTTCTCAAGCCGTTACAAGCGATACATGGACACAGTGGGCTATTATATACTCTCAAAGTGAGGTGAAATACTAGTGGTGGTCGAGGTAGTAGTGATATAAGTAGTAGTAGTAGTAGTAGTAATACAATAAGGTAGAACAATCAATATGCACATGAGTAAAAGGTGATAAAACAAATACTTGGGTAGTATAACAATAGGTTAGACAATATTTTGCTGGAGGTTGAAATATAGAAGGCCTGTAGGAGTGTTCCACATCTACGATGTGCTTGTGTTGAATTAGCAGGAGAGACTATGTGATGGTATGGTTAACTGTTTTCAGGAGGATTCTTGCTGAAAACAGTTAACCATACCATCACATAGTCTCTCCTGCTAATTCAACACAAGCACATCGTAGATGTGGAACACTCCTACAGGCCTTCTATATTTCAACCTCCAGCAAAAATATTTGTCTAACCTATTGTTATACTACCCAAGTATTTGTTTTATCACATTTTACTCATGTGCATATTGATTGTTCTACCTTATTGTATTACTACTAATACTACTACTACTACTTATATCACTACTACCTCGACCACCACTAGTATTTCACCTCACTTTGAGAGTATATAATAGCCCACTGTGTCCATGTATCGCTTGTAACGGCTTGAGAAAGCTCCTGGAGAGCGAAACGTTGCCACAATAAAATGTCACATTAGTTGCATTTGTGTCCTTTTACTTAACATATTATCGGTAATTCTACCAATATTACTACTAAGAGTTATGTTATCTTCCTTGCCTTAATAATGTTATCATGATTCTGGCAAGGTTTACATTTACGTTATCAGAGATTTACCTACCGAGAAGTTCTCACCAAGGTAACTTTACGGAGCTGTAATCACTAAGTTGTTCTTAATGAGTTGTACTCAGTTATTTTCACTGAGTTGAATTCACTAATTGTACTCAGTGTTGTCCTCAACGAGCACGACTCGGTGAGAGTTCTTACCAAGGTGTTATGGTTTCTATGAGTGTGTTGCAGAGGAAATGTGTATATCAGCTTCCAGCAGTGTCCCTTGTTTTGGTCTCTATGATTTTGTGGGCGTGTACTTGGCCTCTGTGTCAGCCACTACCCGAGCTTCCGTGCACTCGTTCCTGAGAGTGCACTCGTTCCTGAGAGTGCACTCGTTCCTGAGAGTGCACTCGTTCCTGAGAGTGCACTCGTTCCTGAGAGTGCACTGCAGTGAAAACCCCAACTAAACCTTTTTCCTATCATTAAACATTATTTTTCAAGTCTATATTCAAAGAATTTAAATTTCATTTTAAAATAACACTGGCGATTTCATATTGCGTTCTAAACTAAAGTCGATATAAACGACCCGGACTGCACAAACTTTTCACATTTGGTGTGGGCATTAGGGAAGATAATGGCTATTATGAAAATTAATGCTTATAATATAATCCACACGATGCTGGTATGCTTAGTATTATTATTAATTATTAACTTGATCCTGGTAAATTAGTGTATTATATTGCTTTTTACATACGTTCATTAATTGTAAATTTTATTAGAGTGCTATTATATTTTATTTACTCAGCGTTGAGTATTTTGTTTAAGATAATGTGTTTTATTCTCGACTAAACTCACGGCTTTTACTGACTTCTGAGACATTTGCTTGCATGAGTACGTCAAAATGATACATGATATTATAGTTTGTGGAAATGTAAAAATTATCAAATTTTTATTCAGATTCACTTTTTGAACTTTTTTATTTTGGAGAGGGAGGGGGGGGGCGATATACCTAAAATTTTCGCAATATCTTAATTTCATTTGCATTTTTTGAGGTTATCTGCATTTTTCGGAAGTTTTACTTCTAAATGCGCCCAATTTTCCTTTTTTCCCCCACACTCACTCTAGACGATTACTTGAAGACATCCACATAACTATATTATTTCATTAATTTTCTCACATTTCTCTCTTCCAGATCCCTTCCTCTCAGCCACTCTGTTACACCATTCCAGTTCTCTGAGGATCTTGTAAGTCGTAATTATGTCCGCTCTGTCTCTTCTGTCTCTTAACCGCACCTGTTGTCTTAATTAAGCTTTACACTTAGTTATTCTTGCGTAACTATCCTATGTTTCACCTCTGTTCTTTATTGAACCTTTTAATTTCCTTATTAATAGAATTTTCTTTTTTTTTGCCAATTCCTGATGAACCACCTCTTTTTTCTTCATAATCTAAGCTTCTCCTGCATTTGCATGAAAGCACGCCTTTAAAACTTCTATTTCATTTTTTTTAAAGCTGCATTTTCCTTTTAAATTTATCTATTAAGTCTTCCTGCCTAAGCTGTAGCCTCTGAGACGATGATCTAACATCCAAGTGCGACACAAAATGTCATAGGGTCAATACACATTCTTTGTACGACAGGTCGCAGTAAAGGTACAGTGCTGGTCTCTGCAACTAAGGTTTCCAGTACAAGTGAAGGTACAGAGTAGGTCACAGTTACAAAGGTCTACTTCGCCCTAAAAGCTGGTTTGAAGTTAATGCAGTGCTCAACTGGGGCCACAGACACGAGGTTCTATAATCAATATAAGCTGAGGGATTTAGTGATGTGTTGACACTGATCAGCTGGGATCTCGCTTGAGTCTGTACGAAGCTCAGGGCCTTGGACAACTTCAGAGAATTAGCGCATAATACCTTCAAGCATTAATTTCAGGCAACACTAGATTGTCGTGCAACGCATCAATGGAAAAAATACTTAGTAGTCGCAAAATGCATTAGAACTCAAAAGGTAGTTGAAATCTCAGCTTCGAGCAGAGATGTAGGAATAAATGCTGAAGGTAACTGAGAGTGAAGAACTTTGAACAGTAACACAGTGAGACAAATATAATTCTCACTGAACTCTTTAGTCGCATTAAGTCAACCATTCTTAGTCACAAGAGTTAGAAATTTTCAAAAAAATAAGATTTTTTGGTTATCCTGGGGTATAAGAACTAGTAATGCTGCGCCTCCTGGTGGTATTTTGAGTATTTTGGACACGGGGGAAATCCACAAAAAAGGAGATGAACACAAATAAGGCAATACGATCAAGGAATGGCGTGTGTACTCACCTAGTTGTGGTTGCAAAGGTCGAGTCACAGCTTCTGGCCCCGACTTTTCACTGGCCGCTACTAGGTCACTCTTCCTGCTCCATGAGCTTTATCATACCTCTTCTTAAAGCTATATATGGATCCTGCCTCCACTACATCCCTTCCAAGACTATTCCACTTCTTGACAACTCTGTGACTGAAGAAATACTTCCTAACATCCCTGTGATTCATCTGAGTCTTCAACTTCCAACTGTGACCCCTTGTTACTGTGTCCCATCTTTGGAACATCCTGTCTCTGTCCACCTGGTCAATTCCTCACAGTATTTTGTATGTCGTTATCATGTCTCCCTTAACCCTCCTGTCCTCCAGTGTCGTCAGGTCGATTTCCCTTAACCTTTCCTCATAGCTCGGGAACTAGTCTTAACTAGTCTCATTGCAAATATTTGCACTTTCTCTAATTTCTTGACGTGCTTGACCAGGTGTGGGTTCTAAACTGGTGCTGCATACTAGAATATGGGTCTGACGTACACGGTGTACAGAGTCTTGAACGATTCCTTAGTGAAGTATCGGAAAGCTATTCTCAGGTTTGCCAGGCGCCTATATACTGCATCAGTTATCTGGTTGATGTGTGCCTCAGATGTGCTCGGTATTATAATAACCCCAAGATCCTTTTCCTTGAGTGAGGTTTGCAGTCTTTTGATACCTACACTATACTCTGTCTGCGGTCTTCTTTGCACTTCCGCGATCTTCATTACGTTGCACTTGGCGGGGTTAAATTTGATTAGCCAGTTGCTGGACCAGTCTTCCAGCCTGATCAAGTCCCTTTGTAGTCCTGCCTGATCCCTCATCCAATTTAATTCTCATTATTTCCACATCATTTGCAAACAGGGACACTTCTGTGTCTATCCCTTCTGTCATGTCATTCACATATACCAAAAATAGCACTGGTCCTAGGACTGACGCCTGTGGAACCCCGCTCGTCACAGGCGCCCACTTTTACACCTCACATACCATGACTCTTTGTTGCCTCCCTGTCAGGTATTCTCTGATCCACTGCAATTCTCTTCCTGTTATGTGTGCCTGATCCTCTAGCTTTTGCAATAATCTCTTGTGAGGAACTGTGTCGTAGGCCTTCTTGCAGTCCAAGAAAATGCAATCAACCCAACCCTCTCTCTCGTGTCTTCCGTTACTTCGTCATAAAACTCCAGTATAGGTTTGTGACACAAGATTTTCCTTCCCTGAATCCGTTCTGGTTGTCGTTTAAAAGCTTGTTACGTTCTAAGTGCTACACCACTCTCCTGATAATCTTCTCCATGACTTTGCATACTATATATGTCAGTGACACTGGTCTATAGTTTAGTGCCTCATGTCTGTCGCTTTTCTTATAAATGGGGACTACATTTGCCATCTTCCATTCCTCAGGTAGTTGCCCAATTTCAATGGATGTGTTGAAAATTGTTGTTAGTGGCACACAGAGCGTCTCAGCTCCCTCTCTAAGGACCCACGGAAAGATATTGTCTGGTCCCACTGCCTATAAGTTATTAGATTCACTAAGCAGCTTCTTCACCTCCTCCTGGGCTGCGTGTATTTGATTCAGCACTTGTTGGCTGGTGTAGCCCCCTATTCTGACTTCCCGAAGTCCTTTCTGTCTCCACTGTAAATACTTTCTTAAATCCCATGTTGAGCTCCTCATATACTTCGTCGTTTCTAGTGAGCTTCCCACCTTCTTTCCTCAGCCTGATTACCTGGTCCTTGACTGTTGTCTTAATCCTGATGTGGCTATACAACAGCTTCCGGTCAGACTTGACTTTTGAAGTTATGTCGTTTTCGTTCTGTTGCTGGGCCTCCCTCTTTATCGGTGCATACTCGTTTCTGGCTCTCCGACTAATCTCTTTATTTTCCTGGGTCTTTTATCTTCTGTACTTTTTCCATTCTCTAGCGCACTTAGTTTTTGTCTCCCAACACCTTTGGGTAAACCAAGGGTTCGTTCAGGTCTTCCCATTATTTCTGTTGCCCTTGGGAACAAACCTTTCCTCTGCCTCCTTGTATTTTGTTGTCGTGTAGTCCATTATTTTGTTTACTAATTTTCCTACCAATTCTCTTTCCCACTGAACCTCCTGCAGGAATTTCCTCATGCCTATGTAGTCCCCCCTTTTGTAGTTTAGCTTTTCCCATCCTACTCTCCACTTGTAACTCTACTATGTATTCAAAGCTTATAACCACGTGATCACTAGCACCGAGGGGCCTTTTATACGTGAAGTCCTCGATGTCCGAGCTACTCAAGGCGAATACTAGGTCCAGTCTTGCTGGTTCATCCTCACCTTCTGGTAGTGTCCCTAACATGTTGATGCATGAGGTTTCTTTAGTACCACATCAAACATCTTGGCTCTCCATGTTTCGAGACCCCCATGTGGCTCCAGGTTTTCCCAATCAATCTCGTTGTGATTGAAATCACCCATAACTAGAAACTTTGCTCTACCCGTGTGAGCTCAGCTAGTGTATCTACCATTGCTCTGTTGCTCTCCTCATATTCTTCTCTTGTGATGGGTTGTACATCACTGCAATGACTACCTTATGTCCCCCAAGCTGAAATGTACCTATGTTGTCCCTTTCGCCCATTTCGTCTATTCCTTCCATTACCTCAAATCCCCATCGGTTTTTAATGAGCAGTGCAACTCCTCCCCTTTCTGCTCCCTCTATCTTTCCTCAGGATCTGATATTCAGGTGGGAAGATTGCGTCTGTTATCATCCCAGTGAGTTTCGTTTCTGTATGTGTCTGGGGACATCTTGATTCTTTCATGCCACTCCTCACATTTATTTGTTATTCCATCAGCATTCATATACCAAACCTTCAACTTCTTTTCTAAAACTAAGGTCAGGGGAGATCATTGGAGATGGGGGGAATGGGATACCTTGCATGAACTACGGGGGGTTGCTGTGGGGGTGGAATTTGGGATGAAGGTGGGGACAGTGGCTACGGTGTGTGCGTTTTAGGTTAGAATGTTTGGTTGTATTGGGGTTGTCGTGGTTGAGGTCCTTATATAGGTGGTTCTGAGGGAGGTTGTATTTGCTCTTCCTTCTGAGTCTGGGTTCTCCTGCTCATCTCTCTCTTTGCTTCTCTTTCCTCCTTGCGTCTTTGTAGCCTCTCTTCATCCTCCCATATGTTGGTATGTCCCTTAGTCGTGCCTTCTTCTACAGGATTTTGTTTTGAGCCGATTCTGCCTGTGTGTGTGTGTGTGTGTGTGTGTGTGTGTGTGTGTGTGTGTGTGTGTGTGTGTGTTGTGTGTGTGTGTGTGTGTGTGTGTGAGTGTGTGTGTGTGTGTACTCACCTATTTGTGGTTGCAGGGGTCGATTCATAGCTCCTGGCCCCGCCTCTTCACTGATTGATACTAGGTACTCTCTCTCCCTGCTCCATGAGCTTTATCAAACCTCGTCTTAAAACTATGTATGGTTCCTGCCTCCACTACGTCACTTTCTAAGCTATTCCACTTCCTGACAACTCTATGACTGAAGAAATACTTCCTAACATCCCTTTGACTAATAAGAGTCTTCAACTTCCAACTGTGACCCCTTGTTTCTGTGTCCCCTCTCTGGAACATCTTGTCTCTGTCCACCTTATCTATTCCTCGCAGTATTTTATATGTCGTTATCATGTCTCCCCTAACCCTCCTGTCCTCTAGTGTCTTCAGGCCGATTTCCCTTAACCTTTCTTCGTAGGACAATCCCCTTAGCTCTGGGACTAGTCTTGTTGAAAAACCTTTGCACTTTCTCTAATTTCCCGACGTGCATGACCAGGTGTGGGTTCCAAACTGGTGGTGCATACTCCAGTATGGGCCTGACGTATATGGTGTACAGAGTCTTGAACGATTCCTTAGTGAGGTATTGGAACGCTATTCTTAGGTTTGCCAGCCACCCGTATGCTGCAGCAGTTATCTGTGTATATGTGTATGTGTGTGTGTACTCACCTAGTTGTGGTTGCAGGGGTCGAGTCATAGCTCCTGGCCCCGCCTCTTTACTGGCTGCTACTGGGTCACTCCCTGCGCCATGAGCTTTATCATACCTCTTCTTGAAGCTATGAATGGATCCTGCCTCCACTACATCACTTCCCAAGCTATTCCACTTCCTGACCACTCTGTGAATGAAGAAATACTTCCTAACATCCCTGTGATTCATCTGAGTATTCAACTTCCAACTGTGTCCCCTTGTTGTTGTGTCCCATCTCTGGAACATTATGTCTGTCACCTTGCCAATTCCTCTCAGTATTTTATATGTCGTTATCATGTCCCCACTATCTCTCCTGTCCTCCAGTGTCGTCAGGTCGATTGCCCTTAACCTCTTCTCATAAGACATACCCCTTAGCTCCGGGACTAGTCTTGTTGCAAACCTTTGCACTTTCTCTAGTTTATTTACGTGCTTGGCTACGTGTGGGTTCCAAACTGGTGCTGCATACTCCAATATGGCCTCGTAGGACAATCCCCTTAGCTCTGGGACTGGCCTTGTTGCAAACCTTTGCACTTTCTCTAATTTCTTGACGTGCTTGACCAGGTGTGGGGGTTCCAAGCTGGTGCTGCATACTCCAGTATGATCCTGACGTATATGGTGTACAGAGTCTTGAACGATTCCTTAGTGAGGTATTGGAACGCTATTCTTAGGTTTGCCAGCCGCCCGTATGCTGCAGCAGTTATCTGATTGATGTGTGCCTCAGGAGATGTGCTCGGTATTATACTCACCCCAAGATCTTTTTCCTTGAGTGAGGTTTGCAGTCTTTGGCCACCTAGACTATATTCTGTCTGCGGTCTTCTTTGCCCTTCCCCGATCTTCATGACTTTACATTTGGCAGGGTTAAATTCAAGGAGCCAGTTACTGGACCAGGCTTGTAGCCTGTCCAGGTCTCTCTGTAATCCTGCCTGATCCTTGACTGATTTAATTCTTCTCATTAACTTCACATCATCTGCAAACAGGGACACTTCTGAGTCTATCCCTTCCGTTATGTCATTCACATATACCAAAAACAGCACAGGTCCTAGGACTGACTCCTGTGGAACCCCACTCGTCACAGGTGCCCACTCTGACACCTCGTCACTTACCATGACTCGTTGTTGCCTCCCTGTCAGATATTCTCTGATCCATTGCAGTGCCTTTCCTGTTACGTGTGCCTGATCCCCTAGGTTTTGCATTAACCTCTTGTGAAGAACTGTGTCGAACGCCTTCTTGCAGTCCAAGAAAATGCAGTCTATCCACCCCTCTCTCTCTCTCGTGTCTTACTTCTGTTACCTTGTCATAAAACTTCAGTAGGTTTGTGATAGGATTTTCCTTCCCTGAAACCATGCTGGTTGTCGTTTATAAGTTTGTGTCTTTCTGGGTGCTCCACCACTCTCCTCCTGATGAAATTCTCCATGGCTTTGCATACTATACATGTCAGTGACACAGGTCTGTAGTTTAATGCCTCGTGTTTGTCTCCTTTCTTAAAAATTGGGACTACATTTGCCATCTTCCACTCCTCAGGTAGTTGCTTAGTTTCAATGGATGTGTTTAAGATTTTTGTTAGTGGCACACACAACATCTCTGCTCCCTCTCTAAGGACCCACGGAGAGATGTTGTCTGGTCCCACCACTTTTGAGGTATCGAGTTCACATAGCAGCTTCTTCACCTCCTCCTCGGTTGTGTGTATTTCATCCAGCACTTGTTGGTGTACCTCCCTATTCGGAATTCCTGGAGTCCTTCCTGTCTCCTCTGTAAATACTTCTTTAAATCTCATGTTGAGCTCATTTTTTTTGTGAACTCCCCACCTTCCTTCCTCAGCCTGATTACCTGGTCCTTGACTGTTGTTTTCCTCCTGATGTAGCTATACAACAGCTTCGGGTCAGACTTGACTTTTGATGCTATGTCATTTTCGTATTGTCGCTGAGCCTCCCTTCTTACCTGTGCATATTCGTTTCTGGCTCTTCGGCTAATCTCTTTATTTTCCTGGGTCCTTTGTCTTCTGTACTTTTTCCATTCTCTAGTGCACTTAGTTTTTGCCTACCTACACCTTTGGGTGAACCAAGGCCTCGTTCTGGTCTTTCCATTACTTCTGTTTCCCTTGGGAACAAACCTCTCCTCTGCCTCTTTGCATTTTGTTGTCACATAGTCCATCATTTCTTTTACTGGTTTTCCTGCCAATTCTCTCTCCCACTGAACGTCTTGTAGGAAGTTCCTCATGGCTGTGTAGTCCCCCCTTTTGTAGCTTTGTTTTTCCCGTCCTATTCCTGCTCCTCTCTACACTTGTAGCTCAACTATATAATAAAAAACCAAGAACCACATGATCACTAGCTCCAAGGGGCCTTTCATACGTGATATCCTCGATGTCCGAACTACTCAAGGTCAATACTAGGTCCAGTCTTGCTGGATCATCCTCGTCTCTCTCTTTGGTAGTGTCTCTAACATGTTGATGCATGAGGTTTTCCAGTACCACATCCATCATCTTGGCTCTCCATGATTCAGGACCCCGTGGGGCTCCAGGTTTTCCCAATCAATCTCCAATAACTAGTAACTTTGCTCTCCCCATGTGAGCTCTTCTGGCCACCTCGACTAGTGTGTCTACCATTGCTCTGTTGCTCTCTTGGCCTCCTGCAGTTCTGTGGCGGGTTGTACATTACAGCAATTACCACCTTATGGCCCTCAGCCTGGATTGTTCCTACTATGTAGTCCCTTTCGCCCATTCCATCCATTCCTTCCACTTCCTCAAATCCCCACCGGTTCTTAATGAGCAGTGCAACTCCTCCTTCCCCTCTGCTCCCTCTATCTTTCCTGAGGATTTGATATCGGGTGGAAAGATTGCATCTGTTATCCTGGGGAGTTTCGTTGCTGTGAGTGTGTGTGTGTATTTGTGTGTGCGCGCGCGCTCACTTATTTTTGTTTGAAGGGGTTGAGTCGTAGCTCCTGGCCCCACCTGTTTGCTGGTCATTACTATATACACTCTCTGCTTCAGGCGCTTTATCGTAGCTGCATCGTACCAGCTATGTATAGATTCTGCTTCCATTACATCACTCACCAGATTGTTCCACTTGCAGACAACTATATTACTGAAGAAATACTTTTTAACATCCCTGTAACTCATCTGAGTCTTCAACTTCTATTTGTGACCACTTGTCAATTCCTCTCAGAATTTTATGTTATGTCCTTACTGTCCCTATTGTCCTCCAGTGTCGTCAGGTTGATTACCCCTTAGCACCAGAACTATTCTTGTCGCAAACGTTTGCACTTTCTTTATTTCTTAACGTACTTGACAAAGTGTGGGATCCATACTGGTGCTGCATGCTCCAATATAGGCCTGACGTACACGCTGTACAGTGTGTTGAATGACTCCTTACTTTGGTGTCGAAATGCTGTTCTTCTGGATTGTCAGGCGCCCATATGCTGTAGCAGATATTTGGTAGGTGTGCGCCTCAGCAGATTTGCTCAGGATGATACTCACCCCAAGATCCTTTTTCTTGAGTGAGGTTTGCAGCATCTGCCCCTTCTTGTGTACTCCATCTGTGGTTTTCTTTGTCTTTGTACTTGGTGGGGTTAAACTCGAAGTTTATTGCAGACCTACATGATCCTCGTCCGTTTGAATTCTCCACTTCAAATTCTCATAGTCTGTAAAAAAGGACACATCTGAATCTATCACTTCCGTCACGTCCTTCACATATGCCAGAAAGAGCACTTGCCCTAGCTCTAACCCTTGTGGAGCCCGAATCGCCAAATATCGCCCACACTGACACCTCGCCTTGTACAATCACTAGTTGTTTCCATCCTTACAACTTTCTAACAGTTCTTAAAAGTACAGTCTACCCACCTCTTCTCTCTTACTTCTGTTACCTCGTCCTAAAACTCCAGTAGGTTTGTGACACAGGATTTACCCTCCCTGAAACTTTGCTGGTTATCTTTTAAAACCTTATTTCCTTCTAGGTGCTCCAACACTCTTCTCCTGATAAGCTTCTCCATGACTCTGCATATTATACATGTCAACAACACTAGTCTGAAGTTTAATACTGCCAGTGTCTCCTTTCTTGAAGATTGTGTTGAAGATTCTTGTTATTGACACGCACAGTGCCTTTGCTCCCTCTCTCAGAACCCACGGAGAGATGTTGTCTGGTTCCACCACTTCTGAGGTATCTAGTACGATTAACAGCCTCTTTCCTTCTTCCTCGGTTGTGATAGTATGTCCAGAACTTGTTGGTGTACCCTGCTTTCCCGATTTGCTGGAAGCTTTTCTGTCCTCACAGAAAATACCTCCCTAAATCTCGTGTTGAGCTCCTCACACACTCCTTGATCGTTTCTTGTGATCTTCCTCCTTTCCTTCCTCAGCCTGATTACCTGTCCCTTGATTGTCGTTTTTATCCTGATGTGGTTGTATCACAGCTTCGCGTCTGATTTTGCTTTCTATGTTTTGTCATTCTCGTGTAGCCGCACCTAGGGCACGTAGTTTTGGCCCCTCTGAAGCTTCTGGTTTTCCCACTGTGTCTGTTTCCTTTGGGTACGAACCTCTCCTCTCGCTGTGTGTTGTGTGTGTGTGTGTGTGTGTGTGTGTGTGTGTGTGTGTGCGTGCGCTCGCTCGCTTATATATTCTCACCTGTTAGTGGTTGCAGGGGTTGAATCAGTGATCGTGGCTCCGGCTCTTCGCTAGTTGCTTCTAGGTCCACTCTCTCCTGGCTTCATGAGCTTTATCGTACCTCTTTTTAAAGCTATGTATGGATCCTGCTTTTACCACTTCACTCTCCAGATTGCTCCACTTCCTGACAGCTCTAAGGATGAAGAAATAATAACGTCCCTATGATTCATCTGAGTTTTGAACTGTTGTACCATCTTGTTCTTACTATTTCCCATTTCTGAAACGTTCTGTCCCTGTTAACCCTGTCAATGCCTCTCAGTATTTTCTACTTCGTTATCATATCCTCCCTACTCCTCTTGGTCTCCGGTTTCTTCAGGTTGATGCTTGGTCACTGCATTTTAGTGAAGACACTGAACAACTTGGCAAAAAGACATGAAAATGTTCTACGAGATGCTAAATCGAAATCTCTTTGACATTGACGATTTTAGCAATGATTATGGTTTCCCTAGTGTCCCGACGATGTCACTTGATGCTGGGTGATCTATGTAACAAGTAAGTAGACGGATGACGTCTGCATGGAGCAATGAGGTGGATACCTCCCCGAGTGCTCAAACGTGTCTTCCTCTCCATGTCTTGCAGCCTCCAAATATGATGTTTATTTAATGAGACCAAGCACCACCATAAGATAAGTATTTTCTGGGTACCAATGTTAAGGTATTTTAGTGGGCCTGAAGAAGATAAATTATGTA